>JANRGW010037054.1:0-15440 GCA_024733675.1 Psilopsiagon aymara | reverse complement strand
GCCTCCAAAGCAGAGGCCCCAGCAGCAGGAGTGCCCCTACTCACTCCTGTCCTCTGGCTTTTGCAGCACGTACATGAGAGTGAAGCGGTTCATCAAAGCAGACAGAAACAAGGTAAGGGCTCCAGCTCATATGGGGCACTCAGAGCTGCCAGCTGGATGTGGGCAGCCAGTGAGCAGGGGCTGGCTGTCCTGTCACAGCATGGTGTGCACCTGATGGCTCCTCCACTCCCCACTCAGGTGCTGATCCTGAGCCCGGCTTTCCTCAAGTACATCCACGATAACTGGACGCAGCACCATGGGCGATACCCCTCCACCGGCTTCACAGCCCTGCTCTTCGCCCTGCATGCCTGCCAGCAGGTGAGTGTGGGTGCACCCGCAGGACAGGGTGCTGCTGCTGTGCTACCACTGCATTGCCTGTGTGCCTCTGTGCTCCGGCCCAGGGCCCTGCAGTGATGGCTCCTGCTGCCGTGCACAGGTCTCCGTGTTCGGCTTCGGAGCAGACACCGAAGGGAACTGGCACCACTACTGGGAGAAAAACCGCTGGTCCGGAGCCTTCCGCAGGACAAGGGTCCACAACGCTGACGTCGAATTCAGCCTCATCGAGAGACTGGCAGCTGAAGGCAGGATTTTGTTCTACAGATGATGCATTTCCAAGAGATTAAAGCCAGGCTGTTAGAACAGGAACTAGCAGCTCCCCCTGCTCTTTAGCTTGCTTGAGCTGGTCCCACCACTCTGAGTGCCACACTCCCATGGCATGAGAGATGTTGCTTGTGGCTGGACACACAGTGGACATGGCTCTGCCCATTCCAGTTGGGAGAGGAGAGACATGAAGCTGGAAGTGCAGGTGGAGCCTGTGAGCTGCCCCTCCAGTGGCAACAAAGTGGGTGACAGCTGTGGTGGTGGCTGTCTGCATGTTGGAGCTTTTGGGGGACATTTGTAGTTGTTGTTTAGGCAGTCTTTTTATAACTAAGGAAAAAAATCTGAAGCTCTATCAAAGAATAAGAAAGCAAGAGAAAGTCAAGCAAGCTGTCTGAAGACAGCAGAATCAAGTACATTGAATGAACTTCGAAAACACAGGTGAATCTATTATCTGCTCTAGTACTGAGCTATTACTGCTTTGGGAAGACAGCACAATCTGCCTTAGCTCCATGTGCAGGACAAGACTGCAGGCCCTGGAGACAGCTCCCCAATGGAGGTTTTCTCCTCCAGAGTAGGGTTAGCAGGATGTATTGTCCCTCCATTCAATCACAAACATGAATATCCTTGACTCAAACTCAGCTTTCCCATGTCTATGAGTCACTTGGTCTTTCAGCCTACTAAAAACACATTTTAATAGAATCTCTCCTACTCATAAGCTCTTTAACAGCAGAAGCCTGTATTACTTATAGGCTTCAATGATTTTTTTACCTCTCTAGGAAGAATCTCCATTTCTGTGTCTTCTGTTACTCTTCTCTGTCACACCGTTTCCCACACTGAGTCCAAGTCTTGCACTTACCTACCCCTCACTTCCCATTTTCTCTCAGTGCTAAGCCATGCTCTGTGCAATGTGCTCAATGTTTTCCTGAGCTTTACAAGTAGTTGGCTTTCTTATGAAAGACAAGTGATAGCTGGTAACTGTTTAACTGTGGGTTAAACCCTTGCTGCATTATTTCCATTCATCTTCCTCCTAATGATTAGAAGGTTTAGGTACCAAGCTGTGTACACTGCTGTGGGATTGAAGCTATTCAGGTCACCTTTTCCTCCTCACGTCCACTTCCTCACACTGTAATAATAATATATAATCCTGACCCCATGGATTTATTAAATATCCTTGTTTCAAATGTAGAACAAAAACTACTTTCAAATGAGTTACAGAATAGCTTTTCCTCTGCATTATCTGATCCTGGACCACCACTGTGGGACCAACCGCTTGGACCAGGTTAATACCAAAGCTGGGATTTAAGAGCAATGATTCTGGTTTGCCTCAAAATGAGGCAGGAATCCACAATATTTCATTCTTCCACATTATTTTCAAATTTATCCCACTAAAACTTCACAGACCAAGCACTTCACTCACTTGTGTAAGTCATTAAAAAGACAAAAACCCCAACCACCATGATAGCTACAGACTTTGCCACAACACAAGTGTGTTTTTAAATGAAAATTGCAAATGGTACCAGCATCAGTTCAAATCAATTATTCTTCCAAATGCTTTATCAAAACACACAGAGAATGGGCTTTATTTCAAAATATAAACAGAGGGGAAGTGAAAAACACAATCAGAGTTAAAAATCAATTAAAACTCCAGCTGGTTTTTTGCTTAAACATCAACTTGCATCTTTCCTAAGAGCAATCTGGAACAACTGCAATGCCCCACAGTACAGTAAGGACATCCCAAGTGCTATGTCTCACCATGTTGCCCCAGGACAGCTAGAAGGAATACAGCACATGGGCGCAGAGGTCTGGAAAACAGCATCAGCACTCAGACACACTTCTAAGAAAGGTTAAAAGCTAGATGATGTTGCTAGAAAGCTTATTTGGTGGCAACTTTAATCCATTCCAGGTCTCATGACAATACAGTACATTATTCCTGGAGGTAAACACAATGCAGTATCTCCAGCATCTCTTTCAGGGAGGGTGGTGGAACTGGATGAACATGGACTGACACAAAAGGGGTTTTACAGTAGGGTCTGCACAGCCAGACAAGATGGCTAATCTTTATAGCAGCAAGGTTCAAGCAGTTCCATCTACCTATTAATGCCAAAAAAGGATGGGACAGGAACCTAAGTGTGGTCAGGGCCATCTGGAAATTCAAAGCCTCTTCACCTGTGCACTCAGATCACTCGTGTTCCAAAAAACTTGTTTAGCTCTCCTTAGAGGTTTTTCTGTGGGGCAATTGCTTATTTATGTTGTCTTCCCAAGTTCAATTTTCTTTTGGATGGCACGTGCTGAGTGATAGATCAAGGAGTCAATGAGTCCTGCAACTAAAAGGAAAAAACAAACGGATCAAGCCAGTCATCCCTCAAAGAGAGAATAACTACCACAGAAATCAAACACAAACCCTTATGTCAGTGGAAAGGAATCCCAGCTCCTACAGATGGAAAACAGCTGCTGCTGCTCAGAATAAGGTGGTAATCTCATGAAGACAGGCAAGATCCAGCTCGTAGGAGAGAGGTGATCATGCCTCTCCAAAACGAGATCTCTCTCACAGAGGTAAAAATGAGACAGGCCGAGTCATGTGCGTTTACTGATGAGTGAGAAGAGTCTGGAGAGGAAGCTGATGCTGAGTTTTATGCAATGTCATTGCCCTGACTCTCCTTGTCAAGGACATGGTTCCCACTTCTCATTTCACAGTAGCTTACTGCTACTCTACCTGTCCCTGCCCTTGGTGGATGTCCTTTACCAGAAACCATAATGTTTACTCACCAAGGACACTAAGCAAAATAAACTGATGCCTTTAGCTCTTTCTGCAGTATTTTCCCCAAATCTCTCCAGCACTGAAGGAGACTATTAATTCAATGAGTGTTTGGGACCACAGAAAAGCTCAGAATGGGTCTCTTGCACCACAAACTCCAGACTACCCTGCATCCATTGAGATGGCTTTCATGGGACAGGAACATGAGCTCGTACCTGTAAATATGCCTCCAACGATGGCACAAACTCCCGTAAGAAAGTGTGTAAAGGACCTAGAATGAGGAAAACAATTTAAACAACTAGCAGGAGCTTAGATACTGTCAAATAATTGACAATTAACTTATAAAAACTAATTCGTAATTATAGTAATGTTCACCATAGAACATAAGTATGCACTATATAAATATTAATAGATGACAATTAACAGATTTAACAAATAACCCCTATTGCCTACAGAATATTGTTTGTCACTGATACTTTTACTAAGCGGCACCGGGCAGCATTAGAGCATTGTGCCTTAATGAGCACAACAGTAACACTTGGAGGCAAGTACTGAATTTATAAACCTTTTAATCCCTAAGATTTTTATCCATTCCTATGCAGACAGAATGCACAGCAGACTTCTGTAACTCAAACTAAATCCCTAAGCATCTCTTAATATATTTTCAGGTACAGTCATTGGCTGTCTCTTATTATGATCCTAAAAGATCATAACAGCTAAAACACCTTCCACTCCCCTTTAATTACATGCCTGTGATTAATAGAGGACCTGAAGAAAAGAAAGAGATTCCACACTGACTACAACACATAGAAAAGCTATAGCAAATGCAGACTAAGTAACCAGGTTGGAACTCCTGGTGCTGGTACTATGGGTATGCTGTATAAATCTAGTCTTCACACTCAAAAAAAAAAAAGATGTCTTTGATCCAAGAACCACTGTATCAGACTTCTGCTCACTGCTCCAATTTCCTTCTTCATCTAGACACTGGATTAAAATGCTTCAGATACTATCAGAAAATCCCCTATCCCTTCCAGCTGCTTACATGGAGAGGAAGGACACCTGAGAGTGCCTCTTCCTCTCTACTGACTGGGAAGGGGCTTGGGTGGTTTCAGGCATTTGCATGGCCATGTGTAAGCAAGGATGGAGTTTTAAGCTATGCAAAAAGACAAAATCAATGGAGAATGAATTAAATAGATTGAAATATCTCCTACCTGTGTTTCTCTGTCAGCTTCACCATCATGGGTGAGAGCTCATAGAGCACAAATACGCCAGGCAGGCCCTGGTCTCCTAGTAGCCCGTTGGCTATTTTCTCATGTCGCGTAACTGAAAACTGGTTCGTCCTTACCACCTAGCAGTAAACAAACACAGCAAACATTGTTTAGTTAACAGGGGATAGGAAAGGCTACTATTACGCTACTAAACCATGCGTTAGGTGAACCATATCTAAGTAGCCCTCCCCACTCACTTGTGGGGGCCTTGACAAGTGGTTACAAAGGGTCTTAAACAGCACCATCAGGAGCAGGTCTATTACTACAGGCTAGCCATTAAAACCGCAGCTAGTCAAAGGACAAGTGATGCATCTGTCCCCAGACTGGATGGTTTTAGTCTCTGCTGGCAGGTAACAGCATAAGCTGTTCCTCTCAACCTCAACCCCAAGACTAAATCGTCCTATACCAAGACACAGTACACCTAAGCATGTTTCAAGAGACTGCACCAAGGTGAGAAAGCCACATATACTCGAGAGTGAGGACAAACAAAATAGTACAAAAAGTCAGGAGAGTGCTAGGGCTGCAGAAGGACACAGTTTATGTTCTCAGGATCTTTGCCTCACCCCGGTATCTCCTCGTAATGTTCTTATCCTACCTGCTCCAAAAGAAGGACATATTCTGAAAGCAGGGCTGGAAAATCTACCCACCCTCTTTTGAAGGCAAAAGTAGTTTTTAAATTGGAGATAAGCTGATCTTGGGTTATTCCCCAAAGAACATTTTTAAGATTTCCTTACTGCTTTGACTTCTCCCAAGCATACATGATGGGATTCATGAGGGAACACGATGAAAACACATGATCACTTTGAACTAGGTGGGATTGAGAAGGCAGAAATCTGCTTCATCACCGCTGTGACATTACAGGTAACATTACACCAAAGACATTGTTATTCTTGCAGAGGTGGTGATATGAAGAAAGTCAAGCGGACGGTGTTGCTTGCCAAAACAATAGGAAAAAAGGTACTTACTTCACCATCTACTTTCATATACACCGTGGGAACCACTTTGACAAAATACTGGAACATCATGGAAGCTATAAGCAAAGACAGAGAGACACAGTTAATAACCGTGGAATTGCTGGAAAGCTCAACTGACAGCTTAGGTAGACACAACCTGCATTTGTTCAACTTGTCACAGAATATCCTTCTGCACAGCAGCTCCTGGGGGTTTTCAAGGACAGTAACTCTACTGGCTCACATGAGTTTTTCCTTTGCCAAAGTGAACCTCATTCCTGTCCCAATCAAAACCAAAACTACTTGCATTTTGGCCTTGACTAAATGCAAAACTTCCTACAAACCAGTTACTTTGCTATTGTTTTACCACTACAACTTCTTGAAAATTTTTATTCTGGCACATGAAAACCTTTATATGTAATGTCATAACATCATCAAGGAATTATTCCTAATTAGTCCCAATTCCTCAAGGATTTGCCAACAGGTTCTCCTAGGCCCAGGTTGGAAAGCTTCAGCCTACAGAGCGAATTTTACCAGCCAGCTATGGGTCCTCTCTCACAGAGTTTGTTACTCCACAGAAAAACTGTGGCACCACGATTGTATCAAGGATTATGACACCTTTTCATTTTTCTGTATTTTATTTTAAGCACCATCCTCTGATTTGGGTTTAAGAATTAAAATCAATGGTGGAAAATTTAAATAAATGGATTCAGGGAGGATTAACAATCCCACCACTGCTTTAAAGCAAACAACTTCTTTCTCCAGTTTGAGTATACACCAGCACCCAAATACCTGCAAACACAGACTTTGCAGGCTTCAGTGGATCTAAACAAATAACTGATGTCTGCAGTGCTTTATGAAGTAGAAAAGGCACATGAGCACGCTTGTGTACATAAACCAAGATAACAGTTTGAGCAGTAGCAGCATGAGGAGAGAATTGCCTTTCCTTCTCCAGCCAGCAAACTGGAGCCATTTAGAGAGACCAGCAATATTTCAACCTCGCTGCTGCTGTTCAGCTGTTACTGTTGGGTAGATGAAGGTCAGGCAGACACCACAGCTCTCCAGCAACTACCAATTAGGCCTTTTTTCTCCATGCTGCATCTTTTGGTTATCTCCTACTGCCCACAGCTACCCAGGACTGATGTAGGCATCTAATAATGATGTGCTGTACCTGCTGCTGGGCATCCAGGAACACTGAAAAGAGAGATCTTTCAGAAAGCTCACAGAATAAAAACATGTTGGCAGATTTGCTCCAGATGAATGGAGGCAGAAAGAGCACAAAGTGGAGGAGTCCACATTTTGCACAATATTGCCAAGGTTCTCATTAAGGACTGGGAACTCTGCTCCTTATTAATACAGCCATTTAAAAGGAAATTTCTCTTAGCTGGCTTTTACCTTGCTGTGCAGTGACATCCGTCCCATCCAGAGGGTTCACAATGCCTGGATAATCCCTTCCAAAGGAGAGATGTTTGATATAGTGCGTCATATTGATCTGAAATGGAAATGCCAATAACTCAACTGCACAGTATCCAAGGTGCAAGGTAAGGGGCCTAAAATCAATTATTTGTGTATTTTTCTGAGCACGGCTCTAAAACAGACAGGCCCTCCCTTACTCTGCGTGTCCAGACAGTACATTCCAAAGCACTTGCTAATCTTTTTATTCATGGGAGACTCCAAGATTGGAATTTCTCCTTTCCCTGATGGAAATCACCAGATACAGATGCCTTTCCTACTCACCTATAGAGCAGGCTCTCCCACCCATTCCTCTGCCTGTCCCTGCCATAGCCGCAGCATGCTGTCAGCTGCCTCGTGGACAGTCATGGGTATCACCTGCTTTCCTCCCAGCACAAGATAAACTCCAATAGATCCAGAAGCAGTTAGAAAACTGTCAACCTTAGAAAACTGGGAAGCACAAATTAAGGAGCAAGGCAGTCTCAGGCCGAGGGGAACAGGCTTGCCAAGCAACATGCAGATGTCTCAGAACGTACTTCAGAGCCCTGCGTGAAATCTTCCCAGGTACTGCTGACACTCATAAAGCCAAATCCAGATGGGATCAGAACACTATGATCTCAACGGAGCAAAGGGGATGAAATCCAGAAGGAAAACAGACAAAGAAAACTAGAACACTATCTTGGCAACACTTACATTATCAAGTCCGAAGCTCTGCAGATCATGAACTGTAACAGAAAAATAGTGTAACAATATAGTTCACACTGTGGTAACAAACAGATCTATTTACCTTATTCTAGCTTATAAGGGAGCTCCTCTCATGTCCATCGCGATCTAAAACGGCAAGAAAATCGCCTGGGTTTTTCTCTTGCTTGCAGTAGGGCATGTGACAGATGAAACCGCTGCAATTCCCCTCCTGACAGAGACTAGCCACTGCTACAGTGAGGGAAAGGAACTTTAATTGGGGGTTACTTCAAATTAGGTATTTCAGTCCTCACCTGAAGGCATTCTTAATCTAGGGCAAAAACAAGATCCCAGGGGCAAGCCAGGAAAACTGCACCGTTACCTCGGTCACCACCTGACACACATGGCTCCTCACTACTGTAAAACACAGAGGCACAACAGATCTGAACTAACAACTGAGCAGAGCATAAGCCTTAACATCAAATGCAAGTGTCCTAAAGAAATTAGCATCATCTTGGTGACCTCCCAGCACTCTGCCTAACAGCCTTGTTACTGCTGCCCGGAGAACACATTGGGAAAGGAAAAGTCTTTGGGGGGATGGCCTGAACCTGGAATTCGCCAAGCACTGGTGGGCCCAAGGGGACTGTCACTGATGCTAGGGCTTGGGGAATTTGGCCTGCCCTGCATACCTGCATACAGCAGGATAACAACACCAGCAGTGGCATGTATCCCCAGAAGGGATCTAGCAAAGATACAGGCAATGGAAGGTAACATATCTTTTGGTTGGCTACTTATATTTGACTTTATGCAAATGCCAGAAGCATCAGTCTCAGGGTGAAAATATAACTTACAACTTGATTTCAGTATTGCTCCTACCAGGTTTAGCCAAAGTCACACAATGACCTTAAAGTAGCCAGAGGTCATGGCACACTTTACCAGGCAAATTCACACTCAGGAAGTGAGACCTCACCTTGCACCTTAGCAAAGAAAAACACACTCCAAAATCATAGGCTATAACTCTGGGAGCTGATGGAGTCAGATCACCAAGTGCTGCTCCTTTGAAGGGCTTCCGATACACGGCCTAGCACAAGACAGGCTACAAAGCTAAAGAACTGATTGGAACTCACGTTTCCTTTAAAACATTCAGTTAACATAAGTGTGCTGTTAACTCAATCTTTTTTCCATTAACACCTTTCAATACAGCACTTGAAGCTTCACTTGTATTCCTATAAAACCCTAACTAAACCCAAAGAGATATGCATGCAAAACTGAGAATACACAGTTAGGAAGGGAAATGCTACGCCTGAATGGTACTCCTCCTAGTGATTTGGGAGAGGCCCTTGCACATCACATTTAAAATGTTCAATGCTCAGGAACTAAGGCTGCAGTCACGTGAATTAAGGCAATGGTTCTGCGTTATAGAGAGCTCGGAGCTGTGGTGGCTTCAGACAGTTCTGTTGCTGTCTCTGACAAGCAGGCAAACACATCACTACCACTAGCACAGTGCTTTGTGTGCCTGAGCTGCAGCTGGAGCAAAGAACTCATTTGGCTTTTAAAAAGGAACTCCAACAAAAAATTTGGAAACAGACGTGAAACGGTGGGCAGGGAAAGGGAAGAAGGGATAAGTGGCCTTGGGATTATGCTGTGCTGGTTTTCTCAATGGTTACCTGCAACACCCTGCTTCACACTGCAGCACTGTTTGCACTTAAGAGTGCAGTGGCTTAGCCTGTTTAGACAATAAAAAGAAGACCTTAGGAGACTGGTCGGCTAGAACTGGAGATTGTTATTCCCAAAGAAACATAAAACCACACTTCTTCCTACCTGTACCTGCAGGTAAGTGCCTAGATCGACAAAATAAAGAGACCTGTAAAACACCTCAGGTTTGTCAAGAAGTCTTTGTATAAATTAGGTTTCTTCACTCTTTTAGGAACAAAGTTTTAAGAATTGCCATCTTAAAGAGTTCTCCCCCATTTCTGAGCTGGACAACCACAAAGCCTCCTCAGACTCCAAAATGCAGTCCTTTAATTGTAAAACAGGTTAAAAGCACTAAAGGCCTCTCAGAACTCTATAAACAAATACACAAAGACTGCAAGAAACCCAAGACACAGCTACTCAAACACAGCGCCCCAAGGTGAGCTGAGAAACCCATTTTCAAACTGGGGATGAATTTTCTATAGGAAAATACCTCACAGGAAGAGGATGAGAGGCATAAGGATGCATTGTGAAGAGAGGACTGAGGCAACGAGCAACACAGAAAATGTTGCAGCTAGGGGAGGGAGTGAGCAAATCCAAAAGTCTGAGCCCTCTACCAGATGTTCCAGAGTTGAAATGCCACATCTCAACCTGGAATGATCACCCTTAAAAAACTCCAATGGCTAACAAACGCATGGAAAAACTCCTACCAAGTATTCTGAGATTAGAATGAATTCCCAGGAGAAATTCTCTAGTCTGTTGTACAATTGAGATTCAATGAGATCATTAGCCCATCTGACTTCAAAAGGCAGAAGTCTCTCCCACTTGTCACCATGTCCCCCTCAATTACACTATCTGCACAGAGCAACTATTAATCTGACAACACTTTATCTCCAATACTCATATATTCAAATTGATTAAGACAAAGATTCTCAACCTTTTCAGCCTGGTGCCCTCATTTACCACAGAAGAATGACCTGGGATGCCTCTCCTTTTAGCTTGCAGGAAATCTTCTCAACTCCCAGCCTAGATCAACAGCTCCTCTCAAAGGAGATTCATGGGCACAGCAAGTAACTGAAATTACATTAGTTCTGTAGCAAAAGTTTTGGAGGGGACAAAAAACAAAGGATACAGCAACACTTACTCTCAACAGCGTGCATTGCAAAAATGAGCAGAGTAGGAGAGAAAAGAGAAATATTCAGATCCTTTCAATAAAATGATACAGAGATTCAGATAGAGCAGCATTTATAACATGTACCAAAAAAAAGAGTAACAGCTTTGCCGGTGTGCTTTCTAGGCAAGTGACTCCCTAGCTAGCCAAAGGACTGATACAGGGACAAGCAACCATTTATAGTGTAACAGAGAAACAAAACTGCAGGAATTAACCACCAAAAGAAAAATACAGTGGGATGCCCATATATGTTAAGTGAGCTCCAAAGCAGCACACCAGAGGACAATGCTGGTTATAGTTAAGATTCTTTTTCAGTCTTAAGATAACAGTAAGGTCATTTTAGGAGCAATCAAAACTATCTAGAAATGCACTCCAGATTTCCAACATCAAAGTTCAAAGCTGGGTAACAAGTTTTTGTCCTTAATCAGTCCTATGCTTCTTTCATCATACCTGATGCACAGACAAGGCAGCAAACCATGAGGCTGCTGTTGCTCATTTCATTGCAATATCCCAACAAAGGCAAATACCTGGAAGGATGGAGGGCAGGGAAAATGCAGGTTTGGATGGCATAGCTCACAGAAGGTGAAGTAACCTCCAATTTTTGTTTGTTTGTGAAGACAATTCACGTGTATTCAATACCATGCATGACTAACCAGTAACTGCCATAGACTTACACTTCCTCACATTTGGGCCTCTGAATCCTTCATATAGCAATTTCAATCCTTTTGCCACATGCCATGCCACTGGTGGTCCTACTACAACAGCATGGGTTTTGGTTTGGAGAAGTATGAAAAGTACAAAGAGCCTCCAGGAGGTTTGAAAAAGGCTAGGCATTCAAAACAACTCCTATGACCTGCGTTCTGGTGGATTGTAGTGCAATGACAAATGGAAACATCACATTTGTGGTCTTCAAAACAGACTTGATGTAACTTGAAAACAGTCTGTCTACCTGCACAGGAATAGGTGAGACTTTGCATCTTTCAGCACCAAGACAATGAAATGCCTAAAGGAGTTTACCAGCGTAAAAAGAAAAGTCCTGGGCAATGCTGAGGGTGAAATAAGAACATCATCCTCCAGTATTCAGTTTGGAGATGAAAATGATTCATTCCCTGTCAGACACCACTTTGGGTCAGAAGTTAGAATGAGCTCACACAAACACCCTCTGTGGAAGGAATAACGTACAGGTGATCTACCAGGGGATCTGGATCTCCTCCACACCAAAATAGTGCCCTTGACTAATGGGGATTGAGTACCACACTATTTGTCAGGCAGAAGAAGAGCTCAGATGAGGAAGCGATATCTATAGAACGCCTGTGCAATAGCAGCAGCCCCACAACAAGTAGGGCTCCAGGAAAGGAACAAAGAAAGAGGCTGCAGTGTCTGCAGAAAAAAAGAGCTTATGTCACTTGCTCTTGGTTACCAGTGAGAAGATACCAAGGGACCTAAAAACTGACAACCAGTCTTCAGCCAAAGACTGCACATCCTTTTGACATTCAGCATTCAAAACATTAAACGTAATGTCACACTCCAAAAACCTGATCAAGGTAACTGCAAACACTCCATTAAACCACAAATATTTTCTATCAAGCTCCTGCTAAAGATATAAGGGAGCAAAGTCCCTCCCACTGCAAGAGAAGATTGTGTCCATGACCAGAGGAACCTGAACATTGCATTTTGTCTATGGGACCTGGCAAAATGCATCCCAGTATCCTGAGGGAATTGGCTTGTACAGTTGCCTCACCACCGTGCCTGGGAAAGTCATGGATCAGATCTTCATAGAAGCTATATTATGAAGGACAGGGAGGTGATTTGAGACACCCAGCATAGCTTCACCAAGGACAAGTCCTGCCTGGCCAACCTTGTTGCCTTCCACAATGGAGTGACTATATCAGCAGAAAAGGAGAGAGCTACTGATGTTGCCTATTTGGACTACTGCAAAGCCTTCGACACAGTCCCTCCAACATCCTTCTAACTTGGAGAGAGATATGGATTTGGATGGTGGACTATTCAGTGGATGAGGAATTGGTTAGATGGTCACATCCAGACGATGTGACCTTTTAATACAGCCTGAAGCGAGAACAACAGGTAATAGTTTTTAACTAGAAGAGGGTAGATTCAGACTAGACACAAGGAATCAGGGCAGTAAAACACTAGCACAGGTTGCCCAGAACAGTGGTAGACCCACCCCTGGAAACATTCAAGGCCAGGCTGTAAAGGGCTGTGAGCCCTGACCTATTTGAGGATGTCCCAGCTCCTTTCAAGGGAGGTTTGGACTAGATGACCTTCAAAAGACTCTTCCAGTCCAAATCATTCCGTGATTCTATAAGCTACTGCTATTTTGGACACTGTGTGTGTATGTACATGTATACTTGAAGAAGTCATTTGTAACTTAAATTTCCGAAAAAGTTCCGAATTGCTTTAAAATTCTCCTGAGTCATTCTCCAAAATATCCCTTCCAGAGATACTGATACTCAGGTCCTGGACTGAACACCTTCTTTGAGACTGGGTTACAGCAGAGCAGCGAAGTTTCATGGAACAAATGAGACTGTTTCAGAGCAGTCTCTTATTCTCCTCCAAGTTCTTCCCCACTCATGTGGCAGCACCTCCAGAAACCACTTTTCTATTTGTCCATGCTGGTTCTAAACCTTTGTTACAACAATTCAACAACATCCTCCCACTGAAACAGTCCTTTACTATTACAGAGAGCAATGCAAAGATATTGCGAACCCATCGCAGGGAGGCTGGAATTAGATGATTTTTAAGGTCCCTTCCAACCCAACCAGTTTATGATTCTGCATTCAAAGAAATTCAAAGAAAAAGGTCAGGTACACTTGGAGCTAAAGGCCAATAAAAAGGGAAAGAAAATACTTTACCATGTACATGAGACTGTTGGAAACTCTTTCC
Organism: Psilopsiagon aymara; assembly: GCA_024733675.1. Taxonomy (NCBI): domain Eukaryota; kingdom Metazoa; phylum Chordata; class Aves; order Psittaciformes; family Psittacidae; genus Psilopsiagon; species Psilopsiagon aymara. The sequence goes on along the minus strand of JANRGW010037054.1, from coordinate 1,928 downwards.
TGGTGCAAAGTGAAAATTTCCAGCTACCTGCAAGAAAGAGTAATCTTTCATTAAAAGGTCTGAATCTATACAAACACATGCTGATGTTGAAAATAACTTTTATGAAAATTACTTTGGTGGACACAAAAATGAGAAGGAGGAAGAATTTACTGTGAGGGAACTGACTGTTGCTGCAGGAAAAACAAAATGGTATCACAAAACAGGGGTTGAGAGTAACTGCGAGGGGAGAGAGCAGTTAATATGATAAGCAGCAGTGATTCAATGTACACAGCCACAATAAGAAGCTTTATGCAAAAATAAAGCACTAAAGTAAAACCTCTGCTGACAGTTTGTTGGTTTTTGTTATCTCCAGCCTCCACCAGTGACCTCTGTTTTAAGACTAGTAGGGCAGTTGGCAACATCCAACCTCAGAGAAGCTGCCTCTCCTCCCCAGAAACCTCAGCAACACAACTCACTAGCTGGACAACAGGAAAAGCAAAGCTTCTCCAGCCAGCGTGCTTCCCAGTAGCCCACACAACCAACCACAGGATTAGTCCCTTCCCACCACTTTTCCTGACTCTATTACTGAACCCATTCACAGGCACAAGCACCTGCTGAGCCCAGGGGTTATTACATTCCAGGCCTGCGATCACCTAGAGCTGGAGAAGCAGAGGAACTTTGCCTTTTCACAGACCCCACCATCATGCAGCAGGTTCACAGCAAAACCCATGTCTCACCTTGTTGACCTCTAGGAAACCATACACCTGGCAGCCCTCGTTCTTCTGCTCTTGCATTTTCTGGCTAAACCCTTCCCTCTTGCACTGCTCTATGCTATCCGGGTTCTTGAAGGCCCAGCCTCGCCGCCTGTAGGCTTCTCTGACATCATCACAAGTGTTACAACACCTGCAAAAGCACAAACACCATCTTCCCATCTTTATCACTTTGAAACCTTGGCAGATTCTTTTCCAACAAAGCAACAAAGAAAACATCAGGGACTAGATCTTGAAATGTGGCCCAGTGCCCCCAAAGGATATCAAGCTTCTTGAGGTAGTGAGATGTTGGCATGAAGATGCAAGCTGGTTTAATGTAGTGCTTGAGTCTGAAGAGGGCTTTGCCTGTCCAGTGAGACAGCCAAGTCACTCCTTGACAAAGAAATGCACTAAAAAAACAACATCGGTGTCCCACGGCTCTCAGCAGTTTGGCACTTCCCCACGTGTACAAAAGCATCTGCCTGCTTCTACTCCTCCTCTGCTCTCCTTTTTAGGCTAACACTGTGAAAAGGGGCAGGAGAGTTAAGGACAAACTTTTATCATTACCTTTCTACCAGGGGATAAGAACTTGGTCACATAAAAACAGGTTTCTAACTTGGTTCTCCCCTCTGGACACAAAATAACTCCAGAAAGGATACAGTTTGATGAAATACAAGCTTTGTGCTACTGCAAGGTCTGTGCAGCTTGCACTGCCCCTAAACAGGCATGCAGAAGAACTAGAAAACCTAACTCTGCATGTTCTTCGCAACCAGGGGTGCAGCTTCCAAAGGCATAACAAAAGCCACAACAACTCTCACCACTTTCTGAACACATGCCCAAGATGATTTAATTCCACAGCCTTTAACAGACATTTGGAAAAGAAAACAAATGCAACATAACAGTATGAATACGAGCGCTAAGAAGATTAAAAAAGATGTAAACGTTACCGAATGTCCTCTGACTCAGCCCCATAACAACTCTCACAGCGATCGGCATCCAAAGAATTTGGATCAAACACTTTTTCTTCTTCTTTCCCCAGCTCTAAGACAAAAGAGGATTCAGAGTGATGAGGCAGGTCTAGAAAGGGTGCCTTGGACTCTTGCCCTGCTCAACTGAGTGACAGCTTTACTTTAGGCTGTTACACAGAACCACACTACCTCCCAGAACAGGAGCTCATGTTTGCAAAGGAAATGCTAGGAC
>JANRGW010037053.1:16269-63646 GCA_024733675.1 Psilopsiagon aymara | reverse complement strand
GTGTTTTACCCACGACCATTTTGTCTGGTCCCGAGAGTTAAGCAGACTGGGGTGTGGGCCATGTCTGGGGTTAGGCTGCAATCCAGGATGACCAAGAGACTTTCCCTAAGGCTGGACAGTCATGAGTGGCAGGATGTGTGGAACAGTATGGGTGAGTATCTAGTTCACTGGACCCCTCCAGTGCTTTGGAAGCATTGGAGATGGAAGGCAGCTGGATGGAGTCCCCAACAAAAAAGCTGCAGAAACTGCTGAAGGGGAGGGCGAATTATTTTGAGCCTGGTGGGCCCATGACACTTCAGGCCATCAGAGCAGAGATGCAACATACAAATGGACTCATGGTCGAGGGGTGGACTTAGCAATGGACATTCTTGCCCAGGTTATTCACAAGTGTGAACACTGCACACAGCCTCTTCTGCTCTGAAAGACTGTTACAAAAGGTGGAGCCCAATATCATGGACTGGATGGACTCAGCAGCTTTCCAGAAATGGGTCCATGCACAAAGGGATGATCTCTCTCTCCCTGTGTGTGTGTGCATGCATATATATGTATATTTGATGGCATATTGAAAATGTGGGATCTGAGCATGACGTGAATGGTATGGCCGCCATCCTGGGTTGTAGTCGACCCCCAGACAAGTTGATTCTCCCTCTTTCTTATGAGATTCCACCTGGAGTACTGTATTCAGACCTGGGTTTCCCAAAACAGGAGGGATGTTGACCTTCTGAAGCGAGTCCCGAGGTCCAGAGGAGGGCCATGAAGATGATCAGAGGTCTGGAGCTCTCTTTGTCTCCCATGAAAACAAAGAGAGCTGTTCACCCAGAAGAGAAGGCTCCAGGAGAACTTTAAATACCTGAAGAAGGCCTACACGAAAGCTGGAGAGGAACATCATACAAGGGCAGGTAGAGAGGTGACAAGGGTATACAAGGGCTTTAAACTGAAAGAAGGGAGATTTATGTTAGACATTAGGAAGAAATTTTTTATTGTGAGGATGTTGAGGCACTGGACCAAAGTTGCACAGAAAAGTTGTGGATGCCCCATTCCAGTAAGTGCTCAAGGCCAGGTTGAATGGGGCTTTAAGCAACCAAGTCTGGTGGAAAGTGTCCCTGCCCATGGCAGTAGGGCTGGAAGTAAGTGATCTTGAACATCCCTTTCAAACCAAATAATTCTATTAATTCTATGTGATAGTGATTCAGCTGAATGATTCATCTTTAATATTCATGTCCTTTTTTTCACTGGAATAGAGTTACTTTTCTTCCTAACTGCTGGAACAGTGTTGTGTTTTGGATTTAGTGTGAGAATAATGCTGATAACACACTGACGATTTAGCTTTTGCTAAGTAGTGCCTACTCTAAAACAAGAACTTTCTAGTTTCATGTTCTGCCAGTGAGGAGGTACACAAGAAGCCAGGAGGGAGTGCAGACAAGACAGCTGACCAAAGGGGTGTTCTGTACCACAGAATATCATGCTCAGTATATAAAGTGAGGGGAGTTAGCCAGAAGGCATCAGTTGCTGCTTGGGGATAGGCTAGGCATTGGATAAACCGTCAGCAGGTCGTGAGCAATTGTACTGTGCAGCACCTTAGCATCCTGATTTTTATTCCTCTTCATTATTATTATTATTATTATTATTATTATTGTTATTGTTATTATTGTTATTATTATTATTATATTTTGCTTCATTTATGCTATTGAACTGTTCTTATCTCAATCACAGGTTTTACCTTCTGATTGATTCTTTGTCCCATCCCACATGGGGCAGGGAGTGGAAGGGAGGAATGAGGGAGGGAGCAAGCAGCTGTGTAGTATTTACTTTCTGGCTGGGGTTAAACCACACAACTGATTTGAACTAAACTGTCCTTTTTATCAATTATTCTTGCAGTGCTCTTTGCTTTTCTTTATTTGTCTAAGTTCTGCCTTAGTATTTACTGTTATCCTTCTATTTCAGCCTCCAGTTATTTTTTGGTTTGTCCTGATATTTTAGGACCAACCATCAATTATTACCATAGTCTTTTGCAAGTAGGAATTTACAGGCTAAGTTGCCTAAGTGTAATCAGTTGAAAACACAGGTATCTCCATATCTTAATCTTCATGAATGTTATTATAGTCCATCAGTTCTTGTAAAGTGCATTTCTGAGGTTTTGAAAATGCTTTCCTGAAAGGTTTTCTTGCAGTACCTCTGCAAGTGTTACAGAGTATAGTATTGGTTTTGACATATCTTATCTTCCTCATCCATAATTTATTTAGAATAAAACATGGTTTTGTTCTGTTTTATTTATTTCTTTACACTGAAACCGGAGGAGAAGTGCATGATTTGTCTTTCTGAAATCCTTTTTTCTTTCAAGACACTAATATGCCTTCTTTTGGGGCTTTATCTTCTGGTTCTTTTACAAAAGGAATATCTATAGTGATTTTCTTTAGAGCTTACAGACTCATTTACATAATACACTTAATGTGTGATCTTTCAATGGGACTTTTTGGTTTTAATGAATATTAAAAAGAAGTGTATTGAATCTTCATTAAATCTCACAATTCTAAATGTTAGCAAAAACCCAAGACACTTCAGTCCAGAATTTTCTATGGGTTCCAGACAGCCAAAAGTCACTCGGGTCTACCAGTCAGGATCTTTCCGTTCTCACTGGTACTTTTCAGTGATGGTCATTTCTATTCATTTGAATTAAGAGCTCCTCACATTTAGACATTTGCTTTTATTTTTCTTATCCATATATCTTATTATCATTAGCTCTTCAGCTGTATGTTTAAATTTATTTAATAGGTCCCTTGTGATTTTAAGCTCTTGTTTTTCATTGTAAAATCACATAGGTACACGCCAGTAGGACTGCCCTCAGTCCACAGACACTTTTGTGTTCTTCACCGTTTTATATTATTTTTCAAAAGATTTCTTTCATGAAAGAGAACCCTGGCAGGTGCCAGTGATGGCACAGTAAGGTGGAGGGAGTATGAGATTTGTATGTGTTTATAGGAATCCCAGCATACAACTCAGCATCATTAAGAAAGCAATTCTTAACATTTTTCTGTAAATAACTATTTTTTTTTTCTTTCAGAGGTATAATCTATTTAATGCACAGAACTAGACCAGGTGACCCCATTTGGATGTCATTCTGGAGCATCTTTTCTCTGTGCTTCCTTCAACGTAAATCATACATATCCCCAATGTTTCTGAGCTCTGTAACAACATGCAGTCACTTAGGGTCATTTTGGGACAAGAATTCTCTTGTTCTCAGGACAAAAATGAATGAGTATTTTATCTCCTTTCTCTGTAGCTTACAAAGAAGAGGCCACCATCACGTGAGAGGCCAGGGGGAGACTGCCTTAGTCTTGTCTGTCTGGATCTCTCAAAGGTCTTCAGAGGAATTATGCACTCAGGCATTTATGTAGTGCTTTCACTGGTTGTGACAACACAAAAAGATGATGGAGCAGAGCTGGAATTCATATCAGGTTAATGTAGCTATGACACCTAACAGTTAGTAGCAAAACCTAAGTTATCCTTCCTATGGCTTTTTCTTATTCACATGTAACAGATGATATATGAGTCAGAAACCCCTATGTAACTGAAAAACTCCACTGTGGTTGCACATATATTCAGAATAACATTTCTGCTAGTATCACCGGGTTCTGAATGCCAGCAGGACAGGATGTCTTTAACACGATACTTCAGTAGCTCCACTTAAACACCTGACTAGTATGACAGCGCTATGTGGTCACCCTTCACATGATCAAAGACAAGTAGTTGTCTTGCACAGCCTCCTAGAGGTTTTCAGTAGTTGCTTGTGGGTGTATCGGTTTAGTACTGAGTGCTGTAAATAAACCAGTGCATTACCTCCCTCACTGCAGTACCTAACTTTGAGGGGGAAAAAAAAAAAAAGAAAAAAAGAGCACTTTCTAAGGCATATTTTAGTATCAAATGTGAAAAACAGAATTTCAGCTGCACAGTAATATTCAGAGAATCTCTTCTTACATATAAGTAATTCTTTAATTTTTTAAAAATGACTCATTGCATTAACTTCAATGGAACTATCGGGCCTGGAAGATCAAGCATATTAGCACAAACTTGTCAGTCACAAAGAAGTTAACTATCTTTTATGGTTTTAATTGCAGGATTAGAAAATACATGCCAAAAAATTGAAAAAATTTAGATGAAACAAAATTCAATCAAAGATGATTAAATTAAAATTAAGAAGATTTTCAGGACAGATACAAAGAACTTTTTTCAGACTCATTACATTCAGTTTGAATCACTTACTCAGCCGAGAGCATGCTTCTTCATAAAGAAGGTTAGACCTGTTGAAATTTTAAGTGATACCTATGAAAGTGGCAGGGATATTCCTGATTTTGACAGTGATTTTAAGACATCAGAAAATAAAAGTTGGAAAAAATTGCAGCCCTTTCTGACAGTTTTCACTATAGAAGACAGGAAAACATTCAGTCAAGAAGATATTTTGAGCTGTCATTTCTAGGAATAACTTTTGCTCTGGATCCTGTCTTCCCAAATCTAAAAATGGTGTCACTGGGCGGTCAGAGTCCCTCCTTTCCATTGCAACAAGAACTTTTGTTTTAAGGACTCAAAGTGACTACAGAAGACAAACACAAGGACTTTACCAGTCTTTGCTAGTGGGCATACCTTGTACATAACTGCAGCAGAAAGTAACAAGCTATAAGCATTTTCATACCTTACATCAGTGATTAAAATAGTCACTCCTTGACTTGCCCAGATCAAAGAAGTCATAAGCCAGGTGCATTGTTTTTTAATGTGAGAGATAGGGTCTTGATAGATAGCTTTTCTTTCTCTCATCTTAAGGGAACTAACACCTTTCCAGCGTTGCTATCCTACCTACATACTACCCCTCCTTAGCTTCATGTGTATCATAACCACAAGAGCAGCCTCATCAGAGTACATGTATTTGGCAAGATGATGAAGTCCTTCTATTTTCAGTTCCTTGTTACATATCAAAGCTATTCTTATCAACTACAGTTTAATTTAGACAAGATAATAGAATCCTTTAAAATCCTATATATCAGCAAAAAAGATTCCCAACAGCTGCAGCTATCACCAAAACAAACAATGTAAGAGTTTATGGTGCACACATCTGAGTGATGAGAAAGTCTGTGCACTGGTCCATGATAATGCATAGGCTTCTGTTAGTATAAGTAAGCTTCTGAAGCTTCTGGCAAGAATTTGGCATTTTTATAGATCTTCTGGCAATGCTTATAGCTGAGGTATAATGTCAGACAGAGCTGGACAGAAAATTTCATCTCATCATACTGATGCGCTGAACTACTGGTCTCTATCAGTCAAAAAGCTTACAAAACCAGAGAATGTAGACAGGAAAGCAAGAAGAATAGCATTTCAAATGAATCATAAAATCATTTTCTACATTACTCCTCAGCTCACTTTTTTCAAAAAAAAAAAAAAAAAAGACAGAAAAAGGAACTAATCATCTTCACATTAGTTCATTCAATAATTGGGCCTAATTTATAATATGTAAGCTTTGGCCTATTCATTTCTCATTTTATTTGTGGCCTTTTCTAACCAATTACTGTTTTGCTACAGTTCTTAGATGAAATCAAGTAGACCTCTTTCTGAAGTATTGCTGTTGTCCCTGACTTCTATTTGAACTTCTTGCCAATATTCTTCACCTTCAGCTACTCTTTATATCCTTTCAGTATATTCCTCAGTTGAACTCACAGTTCAGAAAATAGTTCAGGCACTATCATTACTGTATCCAAATCTCAGAAACGTAAGAAAGTGCTGATGGAGTACACTAATTGCTGGAAGGAGATACCCTATCTTGTTGCTGTGACAGCAACTCTGAATCTAATGTGTATATGCCCGGGGCAGGGGAGGGGGAGTGGGGAAGAAGAGTGCATGTTCCTCAACAATAAATTCAATTTTCATGTCACTGCATCACTACTCAGTAGTTTTAACTACAACATAGCAACTGTGAAGTGCATGTAAGCCCTGAGTTGCTATTGTCTGATTCTTCAAAAGACTTCAGTTCTTGTGAATTTATATGGCACTTTAAAATAGGGTTTTTTGGATGTACTTCTACTACTACCTGTAATTGTCGAGGCAGCCAAAAATCACACACACGTGTATTTTAGGTGACTTAGTAGGAAGAAAAAATAGATAGGTAAGTCCTTTATTACTACAAACCACTACTTATATACCTTTTCTAGCACACACGTGTCTTTTCACTGGTTAATATTAGTTAGCAACGGCACATTATTGGATGACCCTTTACCGCATTACTAAGGTCCATTGTTTTGCCAAGTTCTTCCTTTGTAGTTAGTTACTCCTCTTATCTGACTCACTCCTCTAGATGCCTTCTACTTTCCCACTCAGGTGCCTTCTGCTTTCCCACTCAGGTGCCTTTGGTGCCTCATTTCTCATAGATAAACTTTAACATCTTTGAGACTGAGTTTGAATTTCATGTCTTCAGTCACAGAATCCACTGGCCTACCGTAGCCCCCCACCACAACAACCACTGAAATGAAAAACAGGAATCTTATCTAGATTACTTAATGTATTTAAAAGATCATAAAATACCCATCTCCAAAGACAAAAATCTCAGAAGTTGCAGTATACAGTCCAAAATAAAGTAGAACCTTGTCCTCTTTTTCTTGGAACACTATGTCTACCTGACTGAGCTTTCCTTCTCATTGCAGATAATATATTTACCAACATCTATTACTTAACAGTTTGATAGATTTGCTTTTCAAGTCCAACATAAAAAGTTGAAACTTATGAATGCAAAAAGAGGTCTCAGCTTTACAAAGGCTGAATAGCAATCAGATATAAGGCAGAATAAAGCCATCCTAAATTATTAACTGCAGCAATTCATATATTCAGCTCAGTCTCCTAAAGGCAGTTAGGCTTGGTTTGTCCCATGTTTTGCCAAAAGGTAAGGTGTTTAAGTGATGGAAGTGCAGCTACTTCCTCTAAGAAATATCAGCCTGAAAACAGCACTCCAGGCTGACGAATAATGCAAATGAGTAAACTACATGATCTCTTTTCTAGCTTCTGCTCCCAGGACAACACATCCACCTGTACAGCTGTGTTAACTCTTGGATAAAAGTGCATTATCACAATTGCTTTTGTAAATAATATTACCTGTGCAAAATTTGTTTCCTTTCAGGTCTTTTCAGTGATGCTATACTCATATTTTTAAAGGCACTGCCACAAAAAGAAATGGACACAGTTGGCTAACAAGCTTTAGAGTTTCCTATCAATTTTTTTATACAATAGACTTAACAGTCATCCTGTGCATTACTGTAGGGAGACAGTAAACAGAAAGTATTCACAAAGAAGCAATAAAATGAAAAGAATGTCATCCTTTTCCAGAATCCTTCTGCAGCTTCCTTAAAAGTTACTTTCAGGTTGGTTTATGGGCAATAAAATCTTTAACAGTCCATTCTTTCACAGATTGCTCTTTAGGTTTAAATATGAGCTCATAACAATGAAATATTTAACAACAAACTGCTTCTTAATGGACCAGCTCTGTGGCAAGCTTGGAGCATATCTAATGAGAGAACCCACTTGCGTGAAACTGTAAGACTGGTAAAGGAAGAGAAGGGTCTTCTCAGGAGTTTATACTAACCTGCTACAAGGACAGTCTATATATGCAGAAACATTTCTTAATGTGTATTCTAAGTATTGGTAAGGTGGGTTTCTTTCAACTGGGAAATTCATTGTTTTTCTTCTTGTAAATATTTTAAGTTCTATGTTTTGTAAGATAGCAGAAGCCAAGAAGACAGAATAACTTGGCATTTTATTAATACAGCTGTTCTAGTGGTGGTCTATAATGTTGGTACTTTTCTGGACAATTTAATATTGTCGACAGCTGCATTATGTCATGCTAGTATTAACACAACTGTTTTATTTTAGGAAAAATATTCTGCCAAGATCAACGTTTCTCTCTGCTACAGCCTTTCAGAGAAAAACAAATGTTTCAGTCTACTTCTTTCTGCATTTTTTGTCTTTATATATATTTTATCTCTGTGTTTGCAAAGAAGTAATTCTCAAATTCATAACTTCTTATTTAGGGGACTTAAGAATTATGCCAAATTCTTCTTGTAAGTTTTATGACATGGACAGAAAATGATGAAGAGTAGAAAAAGGTAAGCCAAAAACTCTCAAATTGTGTACTTTGACTATAAATTTTCAGCTGTTATCTAATAGTTTAGGATATGCAGATAGAGTTAAGGTAAGCGTTTTAGATTTAATTTCAGAAAAGATGTTGCATATGTTTGTATGGTGACAACATATTTCCCCCACCATTTATTTACTTTAATTTATTTTTTTCATAATTCATCTTGAGACAAGGGGAGCACAAAATCGCAAAATGAAATATATAAACCTTTAGAATCAATTTTAAGTAATGTTAAGTTTGATGGCTTTGTAACAGCAGCAATGGAAAATTACTGAGGCACATGATTCACAGAAAAAAATAGAGTACAGCTAGAGGACACACTGAGAATTCTTGTATAGGATAAACTGTTGTAGTTTTAGGCCTTTATGACCTTAGTACAAAATGAGTGTAAGAAAAACAGACTAGAAGAACAGGACCTAAGGATAAGGAGTATTTGGAATGGCAGGGGTCCAGGATGGACTGCAGTTAAACTAACAGGTAAGTAGAAGGACAGGATGATTGTTATGCCTATGGTGTTACCAAACCAATTAAGCTGGTATAAGCATCTACTGCACTTGCTTCGAAGGCTGCCAGAAGTGATGAAGATTGTTGGAAGAAGTAAATGACCCTCAGAGACCACCACCACCACCACATTTTTGTACGGATGCAGAGAACTTTCTGGAAAATGATGTATCCATACACAGCCTCATGAATATGTATGTATGCCCAGCAGCTATATAAGGGCTGCTTGTGTAACAATATGGGGACGCACGTTAGGAGGAGCTATCCCCCTTGTCTCCCAGCCCAGCAATAAAGAATATCTGCTTGTCAACTTAAAACTTCATTGTCAAGTTTGTTCCTGGAGTTTTCGACAAATCAATCTTGAGGTATAACCTAATTTTAGTAGTTCACTTTATACAGAATTATTTCAAAAGACAAAGTACCCTGAAGAAAAAAAGAAAAATAAAATAGCAGTACTTTTCAATTTTTACTTGTTTACTGAAAAAAAAATCTGTGTTTCTGTTCATAGTGTCCTCAGAGATTGCAAACACCTGAGGTACAATAATAATACATACTGCAAAATATGTGGGTATTGCCAATACTGCTTTCAGTATCAACATGAACCTAGCAGTAATAAAGATCAGATGCTGAACCACAGTTTGAAGATGTTTTCTCACTGCTTGAGTACTGGACAGTGCAGTAGGGCTGCTCCTGAGCAGAATTTACGTCTCATCTTACTAGATTTTTTTTAATTAACTTCTTATTTTCCTGTATAAAACATACTCCTTTGGACTATATGGTTTATAGATAATGATAACAGACAACGGACTGCTGTACTAATGATAGACATTCAGAGAAATAATACTATTAAGTGATGTTCTGTGCGCATCGTGAAACAGTAACATCATGGAGGAAATGGGCTCTATTATTTTTCCATCCCCATTATTTCTTCTCTCTAGGACTCAGATAATGCAAGTATGAAGTACCTAAACTATTTTCCTCTGTCTATTAGAAATGTGAGAAGAAACCTTTTTTTTTTTTTTTTTTTTTCACATTTTAAAACACAAAGTTTTCTAAAAACTCAGTGTTACCTTGTATGGAAATTATCCAGACAGTGTTAACCCTTTTAATGCACATATACTTAAATGGAGCTAAAATATATTCTTCTTGAGCTTCCATGGGTAGCGATATCTACCCAAACAGAGACATCTGTAGAAACATCTGAATGGAATGGAACGGAATTACCCAAGAATTACACTGGCACCTAATACAAAATTAATTCTGTATTTTAAATATTTACCTTTTGTTGTAAATTTGAGGAACTTGTATACATGTTATATGGTTTGAATAATTTCAACAGTATTATATATATATTAAAAAATATAAAATTAAGAGAACTGAATTCCTCATGTAGATTCTGTATTTAATACATAAAATAAGAAGTGTGCATTTATAAAACTTTAGACAAATAAGATTCTGAGCCTTTACAGCCACTCTTTCTTTTCTCTTAATCATCTTTTCAACTTTTTGAACCTGCAATATAAAGATTAGCTTCTCCAAGGTACTAAGATCTCAGCTGCTACGTGAAAAATTTGTGTATATTAGTAAAAGAATTGATAAATACAAAGTTCTGTATCAATGGGAGTTCCTCTATGGCAGGTGACTGCTGATTGCTAGTGAAAACAGCACAGCTATTAGTGTAATCTAATTTTTGCTACATTTCTCAAAAGAGATATATCTGTATTTGGCGCACCTGAATTAGCATTTTAGTTCACTTCTAACTCAGATTTGGAAGCAATTTTTTTGACTAACCCTGCAAATGTGCTTTGATTCATATTTCAGAGGAGTCTCTGGATTGCAAACTGGGGTCTTTTGGATTAATCTAAAATGGAAGATGCACTCCAGGGGTATCTCTAATGCTCTCTAACAACTGCCAGGCATTGAAATTATGGGATCAGTCTAGAGACCACCTGAAGTAATAATCCTTCTAAATGCTTGTGGTGTGAATGTCAGCTCCTTAGTGCCATCTGCTTCTCTGCAGATACAGTTGTGTTGATCTGCATTACTTGCTAATGTAGACATCATCATATTTTTATCCTATTTTATTTGCGTCCATGGCCTGAGCAGTTTACTTGAAACATGTACCTGGTGTCTCTTTTTTGTGGTGGTTTTAGACTCTTACTTGACAGAAACCATAAAAATCCCACATGGACTCCTTCTTTTGTCATTTTGATTCTTTAGACAGAAATAAGCAATAATTTTTTGGAAAACTGAGGGATTTTCTTGCTAACTCACACAATTTTTTATAAATATTCTGGATAATAAAAATATGGGTAGAACTCCATGTCCTCATATGTGATTTTATTGTTACCCCAGAATTATACAGTTGTGACCTAAGCTACTTCCACAATGTTCTTTCTCTTATCACTGCATATATCACGCTGGTCTTGGTCATTCCAGCTCAGACAATTAACCTCTTTATTCTTCTATTGACTTTGTCTCTAGGTTCTTCAAATTTCTCCGTATGTGCTTTCTTGCGGGTTGCAGTCATCTCAGATTAAGTTTGGGTTTTTGGTTGGTTTTTTTTGTTGGAGTTTTGTTGGGGTTTTTTGTTATTTTTTTAAACCAATATCCTTTTCCACTAGTCTAATAGTCAAGAGATGTTCTACTCCCATTAGTTATGCAATAAAAATAGCATTCTCTCTGATAACAAGAGGTTTGCAAAGCGACATCTTGCTTTGGTTCATTATTTGAAAAAATTATTTTGGTTTGTTTTAGTTTTTATTTCAAGTTGAGTTTAAATAAGTAATATCAAAATTTATATAATCATGACAATTATTTTTAATTAACACACACTTCAGGCTCAACTTCCATGCTATCTATCTGTTCAAAGAACTTGAAAAAAGATTGCACTGCTGTGCTTGGTCATCATATTTACTATGAATTAAAGCATCCAATTGACTGATACATAATCAAAGTCAGAAAATAAACTTCTATTTTTTCTAAAATTCACAAGTTGAACAGTAAAACTACAAAGTGATTTTTACTTTCTTTGTAATAGGTGAGCAATGATTTATTAAAATTTAAAGACACATTTTGATCAGAGGTAATTTCGGCTCTGATTTGAAATGAAGGTACAGGGGGCTTTGCATAAGTTAATGGGAAAAGGAAAATCTAATCTGACTTGATCCAAGCTCCCTCTGCTTCTGCTCAGGAGAATTTAAAGGAGATATTGCTTGTTATGCCACTGGAGAAAGTAATTCAACCACTAAAGAATGTCTAAGCAAAGTTCTTTTGAATACTTTGCTTCATACAAGACTTATACAACTATTTTTTATAGACAGCAGGTCAAAGTCTTCTCAAGGGCTGTTCAGGCAACAAAGTTGCATGAGTGAATTCTAAACACTCATAAAAGGTTCAGATGATGGGCATTCAAATATTCTGATTCTGCCTGAAATTAATTTCTGTTCCTTTAAAAATGTGCTTTTTACTCATTCATGCGCATTTTCAGGTTTATCTAGTTTTTCTCTTCACAGGCTTTGAACTAGGCTGATAGAATCAGTGCATTCAGCTCTTAGTAGTCAGCAATGAAGCATAAATACCTACTGGAGAGCAGAGGAGCACAAGCAGGTTTTTCTTTGTTATATCAATTTACGGTGGGGTGAGGGAAAATCCATTGTACTTGTAGCAGGTTATACCTACCAGGTGTAGCTACAGAAACCAGGGAATGTTAAAAAAAAAAAAAGACCAAGAAAAACAAAAAAAAAAAGACCCAAACCCCTGTCTTGAAATTTGCCTTGCAATTTAGCTGCGATTAGCTATGGTGAAGAAATCACCACATCTTTATAAAACCTCCTTAAATAAGGTTTCATTGTATGCTGATGTGGAAAAAAATTGCCATAGACATTTGAGACATAAGTGTGTGTAAACCCTCAAATTGGCCCTTCTCAATGAAGATGTAGTGTGGAAGCTAACTGAAAAAGCTCATTTTCTTTTTTAGTAACAATTTCAGCTTGGGATATGAACTGTAATAGCTCAGTCTGGACTCACACATTATGCAAAAACAAAATGAGTGCTGCAAAGATTTACAAAGTTCAGTGTGGAAAGAGATCAAATTAGCTGTCTCTATTCCTTTTCTCCCTTCATGGACTCAGTCTTTGTATATCAAAAAATGAAAACCTACGAAACTACTGGCAGAATACTATAAGAATTCCTGAGACAGTGCAGGAAAAATGAAGTTTCAATCCACTCTGGTAATAATCTTTATTTCTTTTCTCACCCATGCTCTCAGAATGAAAAATATTATTTCACTAAGAAGATATCAAAAATAAAGAACTATGTATTTCTAGACCACCTTATCCTGTGCCAAAATGACAGACATGGGCTCATTTTCATTATTCAGTCTCTGTGAAATCTTTCTGCTGCTCTTATTTTTGCCATTTACATAAGCAAGGGAGAAAGGACAGATAGATTTTCTATTACAACCTTCAGACTTGTTTTACCAGAGCTGTTAACTGAACTTTGTTTGTTTCTTAAGCAAATGATGGCCCCAATTCTGTAAACTCCATATACGTGATTTTCTTGTTAGTTTGCCGGAATAAACCCTTCAGACAATTGCAAGCAAAAGCTTTTCCTATTTAATTAGGAAGCTACAAATACATGAGGCAGTCCTCCAGGAGCAACTAATTGCACAAGTCAAAGGAACTGTTCAACTGGGGTGATTATAGGGCTGCTGAATATGAGGAAAGTCACAAATTCAATGTGGCAGATACTGCTTTGGTGCCATAAATACATTTTTTAAAATATTTACCCTGCAGCAATACAGTTTGATATCTCCTTAAATATATATATATATATATTCTATTTCTCTGTGGAAAATTTTGGAAAGCTTTGTATTTCAAAACAATTCTGCTTTCCCATCATATTTGGTGCAAAATTATTCAAATGGGGCAATGTAGGTAGAGATATGCATAGCATAACAAATACACACATCTAATCATAGGCATATCTATTTTAATATTCTGCTTTTGTTTCAGACTTTCAGTAAATGGTCTTTTTAAGATTCAGCATATAACTTTCAGTATCCTGAAAATGATACATGGTGTTTATATTAAAAAATGCATGATGATTTCATGACATTATCTTGATACCAATTTATTCTGTTTCTAAAATGAGACAAGTACCTCAACTCTCCAATCAGCCATAATGACTAACATATCCTATTTCAGTGAACTGTATGTGGGATACACCTGGGATAGTCTGAAGAGGTTGCACCAAGATTTAAAAAAAAAAAAAATTATATAAAGACATTTAAGCAAAGCTCTTCTCACCTTTCCTCATCCCATTAGTTGGGCTAGTAGAAAAGGAATGAAGTGAGGCACTTAGTATTTCAACAAGTGATTGCAAGGACTTTTTTTCTCCACCAGAGCAGCAGTGTGGAAAAAAGCCATCTCCTCTGCTCCCTCAAAACCAAAGAATGGCACCCTTCTCATCCTCCTCTTGCTTAGTTCCATACTTTTGCTTAGTTCCATGCTGTGCTGAGCTCTGGCAGTACGTTTGGCACCTCTTCTAAACCATCCCACCACCAGGCATCCATGGGGCAGCTGTTCCTCTGAGGCTCTCTGCTGATGCCAGCAGAAGCCTCTTATTCTTAGGCAAGTTGTGACTTCAGAGAGTTAACTGTTGGCTATGTGACTAGGAGAAAATATGAGACCTGATATTCCTGCTGAAGAATAACATGACCACAGGAACTGGTTGTAACACGAGCCTGCTGGATCCATGCCCAATGTAGCTTCTACTCTGGGATCTGATCAATTTACTGCAAAACTAAAATACTAGGCCAGTATGTGCAATCAGCCATCTGTAGGCTGACTGTCCACAGCTTTACAAAGAATTTCTGCCTTGAAAGATGATTTTTCAAATACCCTTGACACAGTCAAAATCAAAGCTAATTTCCATTATGATTAGGCCATCCACTTACCCCTCAGTGAGGTCCACAGTATTTTCATGCTAAATTTCACATTTCAAACTTAATCTTTTGCTCTAGGTCTGGTCAGGTAAAAGTCAGTCACAGCAATTCTGTTGCAAAGGGGGAAAAGTGTTCTTAACTGGTTTTTGTTCCAGTATCTCTGACCACCAGAGACACAGTTCACCTGTATATCAGTGTAGGAGTGGTAAGTTTTATCCCGCTAAATCATTATTTTTAAGGGGTGTGACAATTGGAGGAATACAATATTAGAGAAAAATGTCTACCCATAGACATCTGGCAGCCCTTCTAATTTTTTTCCATCTTATTGCATGCACATTGTTGTGGGCATCTGCATGAAAATATTGTTTTCTTTGACATAGCTAGTGCCCAGCAGTACTCACCCATTTAAAATTTTATATATGCGTGTTATTATAACATTACCACAGAAATAAACCAGGACATCATAAAATAGAGAAAGAAATCATCTGTTGCAATGAATATGCAGGTGAAATAAATTCTGATTCTATAACCATGTGTAATAATACAGGGGAAGGAGGGGGGAATTAAATTTAACATTAAAAATAAGAGGAAAAAGGGAAATATGTACTATGTAAGGAAGGCAACCATGAACCATATCATTTTCTCTGAAAAACCTTGCTAGAATATTTATGCTCTTTCATAAAAACATGTATATGTAGGATAAGCACTTTAATCTTCATTGGAAGCATTACTCTTGCCATGCAGAACTGTTAATTGGCAGAACTGATAAGTATATATTAATGTTAGTGTGATAGTGTCTTCTAGACCCACAAGCCTATGTGGTTTTAATTAAGTCTCAGGCATCAGGAGACAGAACACAGCCTCTACATCCCTGGAAGGAACAAGCCAGATCCACCTGCTGAGAGGTAAGGTACAAAGTGGGAAGAAAAATGTATATCAAGTATACCAGATGTGTATAAAACAAAACTTTACACTGATAAGGCATAAACTTTCCACAGCATCTTTATACAGCACCTTGTACCATGGGTTGTCCTCCAGTAGGGTCCCAGCTCCTATTACTGTTTAAATAAGCTACAACAACAGCCAAAATAGTTTAAAAGTACACTGAACCTTTTTAATGACAGAGGTTATGAAACTGTATGTAGAGTGGCAACAGGCAGGGCATAGAATTATTTGGAACACCAGAAACTCTTACTGGAAAATTAAGAAACCCCGTGCTACAGTTCAGGTTTCAAAATACCAGTCAAGATTAATAACTGGTATCAGCAGTCCTATAATATCCGTATACAAATGTTTCTGCGTGTGCATGTACTCATGTATATATATCCTACTAAGACATACTCAGGAACAACTGCTAAGGGCAGTAGGCTCAGCAGGAAGGGAATGAGCACTCATACCCATCCTATCAAAATAATGTATCTTCCACTACATTCCTCTTTTGAAGTATTTTGCAAAGCAGTTCTTTAGGACTTTGAAGCATCTAGCAGAACTCCTTTGACATTTTGATTTCTATGTCAGTTACTTCACCCTCAGATGGGGATAAACCTATTATAATTCCTTAAATTAGGCTGACATATGGCACCCCTTTGTTTCTGGTTCCTGCTGCCAAAAAAAAAAAAAAAAAAAATCAACTACTTTGTGGTTTTAATACACAAATATCAAAACTGAATGCATTACTGGCCTGTACTATGCACAGACTTTTTTTGTGATCTCACCCGATTCTAAAGCTGATAAAACCCTGAGACTCTGATGGGCACATCTACCTGTCTTCTGCCAGCCTTCTTTGCTACACCTCAGTGAGGAGCATCAGCTCGAAGAATAAACCCA
This sequence comes from Psilopsiagon aymara, assembly GCA_024733675.1. NCBI lineage: Eukaryota > Metazoa > Chordata > Aves > Psittaciformes > Psittacidae > Psilopsiagon > Psilopsiagon aymara. Next base: position 47,204 of record JANRGW010037053.1, on the reverse strand, counting down.
TGCTTGCCATTATAGAGTGTTTGCTCTGTACATAGGAAAGCTCAGAAGGGCTTTGCTTCTACTGGTAGGCAACCTGCTCAATTTTCCAATTAAGACCTTTTTTTTAGGGAATACATCTTGATACACAAATGCATTCAGAGAAGGAGTAATAATGATACATCAGTAAACAGCCTAGTTAATAAACCTGTGATTAGCAGGTGAACATGCCCTGCATGTAGAAGTACCTTCACCGCTTTGGTTATTCAGTTTTTCTAGAGCTAGGACAAACAGTTCTGTGAGCACCAAAATAAAACTTCATTTCTTATGGCTGCCTCACTTTTTGTTGCATTTGGTGTCCAAATCATATGTTCCTGGAGCTTTTCTCAAGCATTCGTCACACAGCTCCTTATGCTAATTCTCTGAGCCTTACAAGACTAGCCTTCCCTTCATTCATGACAGGTATTTACTGAATTTCTATTTCATCACCCATTTTCATGAAAGTGACAGGGGTTTTGATGTCTTTCTATATCCCTTCTCTTTTGGTTAATTTCCTTAAAATTGCCAACTGGATACAGATTTGTTCAGTGGGGTATATGGAGAAACAGACATTCTTCTATAGGAATCACATAGGGAACTAAGCTAAGAATTTTATAGAGAAATACCTGTATCTGTAGTGATATAATCATAGATTATTCTGACCATGAGCTCTAACTGGAACTAATGGCAGTGAAGATCAGATAGGAGGCACATATACAGGCAGGAGCAGAAAACAAAATTGAGGCCATTAAAAAGTCAGACACATGTGTCTTTGATTAATGATCAACAAAACAGATTCCTGCTCTCCTCCCACGGTGCTAGCACTAACATCTGCTACTCAGAAGCTTAGCATATTAAAGTCTGAGTGCCATTTTGGGAGGAATTGATTTCCAGAAGGAGTGGTGAACCTTGGATGGTACAAAGCAAGATGTTTTACATTGCCAAACCCCAGAATAGAATTTAGTATAATTAACAAGTGATACAACCTGGTGTGGACAACTCAGGAGGAGCTCTTCCTCCTATCCTTTGGCTGGACTGTCTGTTTGTATTAAGAGGTCTTTAGCAGGAGACTGTCTTTCTGTATGCAATAGTAAAACTCAAAGCACAGAGGTGCCTGATTTTAACTGGGGCTAAACACTACCAAAAGACAAATACTTTTTTTGCTGTAACTAAAGTTCTCCTTTTCTAGCATACCTTTGACTCGTGGAGATCTGTGGGCTATAGCACAGTTTTATCAGGGCTTGCGTACCAAGAGGGTCTTGCCACTCCTGGACATCAGCACTGTCTCCAACACAATTGTGCTTTCTCATCTTTTCCCACAGGATTTCCTGACATTTCATATAACATTACTTTGCCATAACTGGGTATTTAAAAGCATTTGTGTCCATATTTATCCACACTTGGCACCACACCTAACTAGTATTTAAGACACCCGTGCTCACTTCACACCCTCACTATGGCTATCAGTGGTGGGTTAAAGATAGCTGCTGAAAGATCCCAAAGGTGAAAAGCACAGCCTATCAGAGTTCATAGGGTCAGTACTGGCACCATAAGTCCTCAAGACCTTCATATCTTTCTAAAATGAGAGATCTTTTTAATCAGAATTCACTGAGAAGGTGTCTATACCATCAACCTAATGGAAACTTGGGTAGGAAAATTCAAAATGTTATTCTTGATTAGTAGTTGGATGGCAGCTGCTGCTTTCATAGTTGACTTCCTCAATGATGATGTGCAAACAGGGAAGTAAATACAATTATAAATTTCAATCTCTATAGCAGACTAAGAGGAAGTAACTCAAAGATACCTGTGGGAAAAAGACAACAATCTAATACAGAACCCCACTGTTTTTATAACTTTTTTCCCAAGGTGTTGATTTTCTGGTTTTAAGCCACAAAGGAAAGCAAGAAACTTTCCGTTTAATAGAGTAGCCAAATAAATACTTTTTTTAAAGAAACATGTATCTATTTGTAATTTTAATTCCTTTTTTTCTGTTTCATGAATTTGATTTCTCTGATACTAAAAAATATCTAAATAAAAATACTGAATTTATCCAGAGAAGTCATCTTTGGAGTTTACTAAAGCCACAATATGTATCGCTTTCTAGATGTACAGGGGTCTGATTTTCTTAGCGTTAGTTTTTATTTAATTTTTACCATAGTTCGCAGATATAAAACTTACACAGAACAGGGTCAACAGCTCCGTGTGAATTGCAAGCTCAGCAATTGCCTTTAGTCCCTTGGTAGGCAGCTTATGAATAAGCCATGAGGAGACAATGTTCAGACCTTGGAAATGATACACGTATTTTGGCAATGCAAATATTAGCAGAAAAGAAGGAAACGCAGGTGTACAGATGAGTTAAAATACAAATAATAAAATATAATGTGCAATAATATATATAATATCTATAAAAAAATAAAATAATAAGTGTAATTTTAATCCTCATTCATAAACTGAAAGATAAAAGTACCCAAAGGAAAATTCCATATGCCATGCCTACTCCTCTTTCTGTTGAATTCCACTACTTAGTCAACAAATACATCACAGAATGTCTGTAAAGATTTGGAAGGCGCAGCAATGACACTGTGCATAAGATCTGGCATATATAAATGATGTGTTTGCCACTAGAGCTACAGCTTATCTCCATAATCCTCATAAATTTTGGAAAGAAGGAGCAAGAGAGGATGCTATCTGATGTAAATTGTCAAAAATCTATTAATATCAGTGGTGCTGGGCTGATTTACACCACCTGAGGAAGCAGCCTTGCTTAGCCATTGTCTAAATGCTGCCACTAGTGAGCAAAATGAGCCAAATAAACTGCATCTGGGACTCACCATAATTCATCAGATTCCTTAAGAAGTTGTGCTTCTAGGTATATAGTCCCATTACAGATATATTTAAAGATTAGATTTATCTAGGAAATGCCATCAAGCTTTATATATATATAGGTATAGATAGATATAAATATAGACAAAATTTCTTACTTCTAATCTTAGTTGCATTGCTGGAAATCCAGCTGGATTCTGCTGGCATTTACGGAGCTTAGCCACAGTACCAGAAACTGGAAAGGAATTTTAGAAATACTTGATGAAAAGATGGTTTTACATCCATGTTTCCCTATTTTGTTCTCCCTAATCTCTCTGCAGGCTATTATAATCTCCTAAAATACAAGAAATTTCAACAAATTTCCTCACAACAGTGTTTGTTACCAAAGCAATGCATGTTTTGGGTCACACCAAATTTCTCCATTCCTCATCAAGCTGCTTCAGCAAATGGCTACAAAATAAGCTGCACACATTTATGCAGCCACAGTAATCTCACTTAGATTTCAGGGAATTTATGTGTTTATTTTTTCTGGGTAAACAGGTATTTTTTTCTGGCTGACTACTGATCCTTTCAAGGCATTCAGCCAGCCTCTGACTCCACATAATGTTTAGTTTCTAAATCATTATACACCATTAAATCCTTACCCCTTAACTCTTTCAAAGTCCTGATTTTATCAGCCACAGTTGTTGATTCTAACTGTGTTCTAGGTTACCTTTCTGAATTCAGGGACACATTAGACCTAAGCCACAACCCAGACAAAACTCTCACATAGTTACCTGTCAAAACTAGCATGTTTGAGGTATAAGTTACTGTCACTTCCTGTCTTCCTGACTCATTTCTGCTCAGTTAAGCAAACCTTTGGGCATGTAAAGGAGTTTGTCAGCAGCATTGACTGTTACATAGTTAATGCGTACTTCCTCATGAGGCCCAATCCTCCTACAAGAAAAACCTTATTGCAGTCTACATACGGGCTTAGCTTTCCTGCATAAGGCAAATTCTAGTTCATGTTTTTTGTCTTTGTCCAAGAAAGGGCATTCACACTTTAGGAGACAGCAGAACCAACGGAACAGCAGATATACTTTCCTTTAACTTACTGAACTCTTCTGTCTCCTTTTCATAAAAGCAGCTTCCCACAAGGACCTGCCTACCATAAATCCACCTGTGACAATCTTCACACCTTGTATGACAACAAAGGCCCAGAAATGTTTGAAAACTAAGTTATATGGGAAAGCCAAAGGACTGTCTGACTTTCCAGCAAACAAGCAAGACTTGATTGGTTTTCACAGTTTCAGTCCTTCCCCTGTCAGCTACAGCTCTTTGGATTTTGAAGCTGAAATGAACATTGTTTGTCTGATATCTGCCATTATCACCATAAAGTCTTTCCTTGTTCTCCCACAAATGTGCAATGTTTTTAGGATTTGCAGCCAAACATCTACTCTTCTCTCCAGTGTCTTCAAACAGGAATTTGTCTCAGCTGTCATTAGTACTGGAGACAGAGTTTAGAAACAACTATGGTGTTTTTCAGGGGTTTACCTACAAATCATGCTGAAGAGAGACCTTCCATCAGTAATTACCAAGTATATAATATATACATATGGTATACACTACATAAAACAATATCTGTATAACTTCACATATAAAATATATAAATATGTAGGAGTGTAACACTTAAAATATACAGAGTCACAAAATTCCATTATACGTCACCCAAATCCGTCTAATAATTGCTTTCAAATGTTAATCAGTTGAATGCATTATGATCTGTTAGGAAACTCTTGACCTATACATATATTATTACACTCATTTTAATAAGTCTCTGATCAAGTTTAGATGGGCATGAGAAGAAATGCATATCAATTATCACAGTTGAGCAGAAAAAGAATAATAATAAAAGAAGAGAAAAAGACAATGACCAGATAAGACATAGTTTATTCAGTCAATTTACCATGACAAGAACAGTTCCAAACAGTTTAATTAGTGAGGCGCATAAAAGATGTCCAAACACATTTGTTCTGCTTGAATTGTTACACATCTAGTTTATCAAGAGCAATCTAATGGAAAATTTTTGTTAAATTAATAATATTTCATATTGCAAACCAACTTCAGTTAGCTGATTGGAAAATTTCTGCATTCTTTAAATGAGAAAAAAAATCCATTTTTAGGAAGAAGATGGTTCCAACATTTACCGCTTTAGTCAGTTTAAATATATTGAGGAATGCACACCTAATAACTTAAAGTCATAAGAGAAAATCAGACAGCTCTCTAAGAAACAGAATCCCTTGTCTGCAAAAGCAAGCTCTAAAAGGAAAATCAGGTGTATACTTTGTATCTCAAGTTAACGACATGGAGACAGAATGCACTATAATAGAAAATATGTTGTTGTTTGAGGCTACTAAAATCTATCCTGCACGGTCAGTCATTAAACAGAGATTCTGTATGTATAAACTCCACATTCCTGCTGGCAAATCAAAGGCAACTTGGTGAATGCAGAATTGCCTACCTACTTTATCTTCATACAAATGAGCTCAAGTGCCCTTGGCAAGGAATTCAAAGTCATGCCAACAGAATACAGATTTAATACTGCTGTAACCAGGTATTCTATTAAAGCTGCAGTGAAGTGTCTGCATTGACAGAAAATTCTGATGAACAACATTTCGAACAACATTTCAAACAACAAATAGTACCTATCGTTTGTTCAGTAAATTACTTTGTTATTGTGATGAGGAAAGACCTAGCAGACCACTAGGAAAAATGCTTAAGAAAGCCCCTGAAAATATCTATTTCTAGGGAACTAAGATACGTAATTCATTAAAAGTTTATTTCTGAGATATTCTTAGTTGGAACACCATCAAGCAGCCAGGATAGTCCTCATTGACTTGCCCATCATTGTATAAAATAAGAAGACCTAGCAAGCTGCCAGACTTAAAAAAAAAGCAATAGTGCATACAGCTATTTGTTTCTAATCCAAATTAAATGTCATTCGTATTTGAAGTTCTATTTAGTCAAGAAATGTGATGAGTTAACATCAGATTGGAGGAAAACAGGAATGTTCCCCTTTTTTAATTTTTTCTTCATGTCACATACAGGTGATTGCTTTTCCTACTATTAGACATGCAGCCAGGTAATTGTTCTTAAAACACTAACAACAGAAATTATGAATGATGGATTGTAAAAAATAGATTGAGCAAATCCATAAAACATGAAAAACCACCATAATATTTCCCTGGATGGAGATTGTGTAGATTTGGATTGAATCTTTCCAGAATCAGAATATTTCATTTGGGTTTTCTAATGATAATTTTCAAACAAACGACTTTAGAAAAGTAGACATTTATCATTTTACTTTGACAATATCTGAATTTACCTTATAAGGAGAAGTAATATTGTTGATAAAATCCTATTCAGCTTTATTAATAGTTAATGTATTCCTAAGTCACAATACAAATTTTGATTAATTTAGGGAAAAAGAAACAGTAATCAAATTGCTCAATTTCCTAGTGTGCTCTTTTCAGCTTCTTTCAGAAGCTCTGAGGATTGCTAAAGTGGGTTGGGCAGCTTTGATCTACTGTTTAAAACATTATTTCCTACTGTAAGTCTTTAGCCATGCTACACAGAATATCTTATGAGGCTTATCTTTGCAGGTTTTACCAGGAATTCCTGTGAATAACTGTTGGGTTATCTATCATAACAAAGCAAAAAAAAAAAAAAAAACCCAAAACCAAACCAAAACCAAAACCAAAGAAACAAAAAAGGAATATAATCAAGGAAACCCAGCCTGTGACTCAATAACAGTACAGAATATGTATGTGCATATATCCAGAGAAGAAAATTACCTTAGAGCTTTCTTGTTTCCAAGATTCCCTTCTCTGCCCCTCACAGCCAGCTTGTTTTCCTTCAAACCCTCCATGCCTCACTGCTGAAATGACTTCAGGTCCTCAGACTTTTCTGATGACCCATCATGGGAGAAGACTTCTACAGAGTTTAAAGTTATCTGAGGTGCAGGCTGTACATGAGAAAATATAGCAATTTAACTAAAATATTAATTTCTTCAGGCATACAGACCTGCTTGTCATGCGATTGTTTGGCTTAGTATTCTCACATGAACTCTTTAATATACTGTCATTTCTAACTGTGTTACTGTGTAAATAACACTAGGCAGATAGTTTAAAATAAATACCTCTCCTTTTGCTTTGCTGACAACTATACAAATCACTAAAAGTGCCTAGAACACTGTATTGCTGTGAAGCATTTCAACAGAAAAAATAATGGTATGGGATAAAAATAGCCTTTAATTATCTCTAAAATGAATTTGCTGCCCCATAAACCATGATGGCCTTTTACACTGACTAATTACCCCTCAGTACTACTGTGAGTGTCCATACATATTTTCAAAAGTCAGGGTACAAAAGCTATTATGGAAAGATCAGCTACAAGGTAACCCTGTGGTAGTTGGAGTAGAAATGAGTGGAAAATAGGACAGAAAACTGGAAAAAACTCTCATCTGATTTATTTTAACAATCCAGCCATCAGAAAAGCTGGAGACTCACAGCTCTCTGTGTGTATGTGGGGAGCTCAGCATCACTCGTTTCTGCACAAGCATTTCACACATTTTCTCCCTGTTTTTCAGAATGGTCAGAAAGTATGACAAAGGACTTTAAGGTTTCAATTAAAGAAGTATCAAAACCAGAATTAATTTTTAAGATTTTTTCTGAAGTTTTTGTCAACCATGACTGCATATGTCATATACATACACAATGCATATTTAGAGTAAAAGCATGTACAAACAGTGCCTTTAGTGGGAAACCCCGCAGACATTAACAAAAGCTTTGTCACTGCTCAAAGTGAAACTGGGAATTTATCATGAATGTTTAATTCTGGCATTGAACTCCTCACCTATTATGCTTTAAAATTTCAAATGCAAGATATAAATGAATTTAATTAATTCCAAAGACTTCAAATCCTTTAGGGCTACTATATTTCCCAGAAGTTTCTTTCCCAGAAGTTTCTTTTCAAACTGTTAAAAAGTGTGTTAACTGTAGGATGTTATTTGAAGAACATCTAAATTTATATTTCTGACATAAAACTTCTGATCTTAAAATTAGCAATTTAGAAAAGTAATGACTAGAATTATTCTGAAATTACTGTAGTCAGAAAAAGAGGGTGTTTACCTGATACATTTTAAAAACAGTAAAAAAAAGTTCACTCTTTTAACTCAAAGAAATAATTATAGTATCTACAAATAAATAACTGTACAAAGTTGTCTTAGTTTGTCTGCTATTTATTGAGAAAAATGCTTTATGTCACTCAATTAAAAATTTTAAATAAACCAAGAAAAATCTTAATTTTCCAAACAAAAATGTTTCTTGTTATTTTACAAGGCTTATTTAGCAGGATGTTCAATAATCTTAAAGAAAGATTTGAGAGCAGTCTTGAATATTCTTACAGGTTTATTATAAGGCTACACAAACTCTGAATGTTAAAAGCAACGCATCCACTAGTTCACTGAAATAAATAATGGTATGAAAACACAAGTGTCCCCTTCTTGTTAGACTGTAAGGACATAATAAATTCCCTTCTGTGCCTGACCCAGAGTTCATCTAAGCCAAAGTTTCTGCCTAAGACAGTGGCAGAGGAGATTCTGGTTAATGAAAGCCCTGAAGCCTGGCCAGTTCCTGTGGTCCTGTCTCCTCAGCAACCTATGCATTAGGAATGCTAATATACATCCCTGCTTAGTAATTTTTTGCATTCACTTATGGATAAATAGCCCAAGAATCAGTCTGTTCCTCTGTCAAACTCCTTACCAACCTTCTGTGGACAAAAATTTCCAAATGTCATAAACCTAGAAACTATTTTTATTATGCTGATTTGATCTGCTAGGATTCTTCTGGAAAGATGACAGACTTGGAAAGTCTAAAAAGTGGAACTACACATAGAAAAGCCTGAGCATTCTTACTGTTGCGGCTCAGCTGCTCAAAAACTTCGTGTTTCCTTCAATAATTGTGTTTGTTGTTGTGTTTGGTTTTATGTTTGATTGTTGTTGATTAGAGAGTTCTTATGCTGTAAGTACTTCGGAAAAATGAAAATCATAAGGAACCAGAAACGTCACCAGGGTACTTCTAATACACAACTGGTACACATAGTTAATCACAAGGTAACCCTGAGATCTTCAGGCAATAAGCCATGTGACTATAGAGAACTTAGACAAGTCTAAATTAACTTTTGAACATTAAATCGCACTTGCCAAGGAGAGTTATTAAAGGTTCCTTAAAAGCTAAATCCACCTTACAGGAGCTAGTCCCAGTAAAAAGTAAAAACATATTCATTTTCAAAATAACTACAGTCCTCAAAGCATGAATTACAATGGTAAAAAGTATATGCGGTTTTCTATAGCTGCCAAGTAAATGTGGAATTTCATTAGGGTTGTAGTTATAGTGCAAAATTATAAGAGCAGTTTTGACTGGTTTGCGTTCTGAGTTCCAAGCCAATTACAGTAAAATGATCATGCCAATTTCTCAGAACTCAAGTCATGGGCTCAACTAAATTCCACTCCATTTTAATTTTATTTTGGACAATTTCACTTTTTAACAGATAATTATTTGTAAATTATACTGGTAGTCTAGCATTTTCATCCAAGTTTATCTTAATATTGTTGGCAGCATAAGCAAGCCTGGAAAACAAATGTTGAATGGCAGGATGGCTTGTATGTATCCAGTAGCTTTCACAGTGCTTTGTAGTTCATAACACCCATATAAAAAGGACTGGTCTCACCAAAATTTCCTAGACTAGTGTGCAAGCCCACTGCAGCAGTCATGTAAGAGGTGAAAATTCATCTCTTTAGCCATTGTGGTTTATTTTCATAAGCTGAACATTTCACAGAGAAATTAATGGAGTGGTTCCATTGATGATATGTGGCCAGCAAAATTTGGAGGCTGGCACAGCTGATGGTATCTTGGATTAAAAAAAATAATTACTTAACTGCACAACATTTTTAAACACATTATCGTTCCTGGAATGTGACTCTTCCCACTCTCACTATATTCATTAGCTTTTTTAACATAAAGGTTTCCCTGCAACATCCTGTACAAATACAGAATGGAGACGTATCTCTGAGAAGAAGGCTCATTTTTATTAGTTTACCTGTTTGCAAATCTAGCCTTTGTTCCTATTTGAATTCGACCTTTGTGAGGGAATCCATCTGAATAACATAGGGGTACTGTAATGCCTACCTTAGAGGACCAGTGTCTTTGCAAATACTCAGTACTGCACATGCTTCACAGCTAAGGACTCAGTGCCAAAAAGACCCTTCACAGTTATACTATTAATTTATTTCCCAGAATGTCTGACTTACACATCTGTTTTTACATCATCTGCACTTTCTCCAGTATTCCACATCACAGCCACATCCCATTAAAAAAAGAACAATTTTTCCTGTGACTACTAGACTTCAAGCAAAATTCTGATGATCAAAAACCCAGTGTGAACACTTTCCTGCTTGTGCTTCTTGTAAGACATCTGATATAATTTCTGTAAGGTTGTACAGTGTTGTAATTCAAGATTTGTAGACTGTATTGCCTCATAATTGCAGTCCAACACTGCCATCCTCTGCTTCTTCCAAATAGCATTTCCCTAGGACTCAAAAGGTAATCTTGAGGAATTCTTATAACCAGTATGCTATAGTTTCACACTGTAACCTTAATGACAGGAAAAAAAGAAAAAAATCATCTTCAAGGTGTAAAATCAAGGCATTATTTTTGGGTTGCAAAATATTTTTTAAAAATTATCTTAGAAGGCGGTAAAAGAGAAAATTAGCATTGCTAAATCAGCTACAGAGTTAAAGCAAGCAATATTAGAAATCTTATTTTAAAATGAGATTAAATCTTTTAAGACAAAATTTGATTGAAATCAAGGGAAGAAAATGAAGTTTAAAGAACTGTAAAAAATCTTCTACAGTACTCCCCAGTCTTTCGTAGAATTGGGACTTAAGCACTTCTGCGGACACTATCCCTCTTCCAGGAAGATTGAAGTTATTGAGTTCCTTCCCATTGATTTCAATGAGCTTTGAATACATACATGCAGTTACAGGCTGTTTCATGCTAACTGCTTGACGCACACTGTACTTAGGACAATGCGGTATCGTATTGCTCAGGAATTATTTTTTGCCTGCCTTCTCCCATCATACTGCTGATACCAGGCTGGCAAATGCAATAACAGTTTAAATGATTCTGACAGACTGTAGGTTCACTTGCCTCCTATGTCAGAAAAGCTATAAAAATTGCAGACAAAGATTCACATTTGTGCTTCACCTGTCAGAGAAGATCTTGCAGTTACTTTGAAGTGTTGTTGACATTTAATAGCTATAAATGATCCTTATCATGCCTCTTACTTGGCTATATTATTCTTAGGGGTACAGGTGAGGTAATCACCTTTTAAATACAGCTTGTGTTTCTAAGCTTACTCACTTAATGCATTTGACAGCTATAGTTACATCATATATTTATTCCGTCCTGACAGTATAAAACCACTACATGGTGAAAGAATTATGCATGAAAGCCAGACGGTCACAGTGAGGATCATAATTTTTAAAAGCAAGCAACTTAAGGAATCTGAGCTCAACAGAAAGGCAACCATGAATAAGAGCAGGCAAACCAGAATCATAAGGATGTCTGTTTTTAGGACATAGGAAAATTCACCCTGCGCAAAAAAACTGCAGGGATTTCTGAGCTTCAGCACCTGCAGTCTCTGGAAGAGAAAGACAGCAGAAGGAAGTAGAGAGAGGGAAATAGGTGTATGTGAAAACTACTTGTTATTTAGACCAACTGGAACCACTGCTGAAAGGTTGCTGCACTCTCTTTCCCACTCCTTGAATACCCTTTTTCCTCTCAGCCTGCACATCAGCTGCAATAGTAAAGGATGAGTCCCTCTACTAGGATTTTTCCAGGCTGGAGTTCTTTTATACCTGGAGCAGATCCAGCACGTCCCACTTCTTGAAGGCCATATTGCATGACAGGACTGCAGAGAGATGTTAATTTCTGGACTCAGTAGTGACGATGGAGAAGGAAAAAACTCCTACACTGTCAATCCCTGACTTGCTCCCTGCCCACTCCTGTTTCATGGATCTTCAGAGTCGTGAATCTAACACTACCCTTGTCCTCTTCATAGTGAGCTAGGTAGCAAAGATCTGCTCTTTAAGCTGTTTGGAGCTAATCATCTGGTGTATTTGATGCAGAAGCCATTGTTAATATCATTAATCCGGCAGGATGTCAAGGCAAGGAGTCCCATGCCACTACTCATACCTCTTCCTCTGTCACAGTAATATGCAAAAGAGGGCATCTGTCCAAAGCCTGATTCAGAAGAAATTGGGCTCACAGGATAGAGGCACTTGGGAATATTTTCTCTACTGATATGGAATCTTTGAAATGCTTAAAAAAAAAAAAAAAAAGGAAAAAAAATTTCTTTTGAAAATCTTACTATCTTTGGTCATTATCTCAACAAAAATGACTACACATACATGATGACTAATTAAATGTATTGGTTTTTGATTTATTCTTATTTACTGAGTAGTTTCACAGGTTGAAAGGTTTTTCAGCAAAATAGCTGATTATATAAATCTTTCTCCTTTGACATTCCTTTTAGAAAATTCTGACATTGTATGATTAGCTTTAAAATAAATCATTCTAAGAAAATTTTTTAAATCCTCTGCTGAAAGCTACCAAGTTACAAAGCTGAACATTAACACCCAAATCATCTATATGCAAAAAATATCTCCCTATTACGCAAGTATTTCATGTGTGCCTTTTCCTTCTCGTCATGGACAATTTCAAACACAAATTGATAGCACAGTACTGATTAGAGTTTTTAACATTACTTAAAGACATAATTTTGGGGATCTAGGAGTGAAACACCATTAAACAGTAAGATCATCAAATATGAATATCTGATCATTAACTGCTTTTAAGTGTCTATATTAAATATCACTAGAATGGCTTGTTAACATATTTACAAGACGTTATTTATTCCCTTTATTAGCAATTACATTTCAAAATTACTCTACCTTTTATGTTACCCACTATGTAAACTAAATGTCACCTATCAATTCAGCTTTAGAAAATGGCTCTCAGATCCATTCAATGCAGATGCTCAAACAGCTTGTTATAGCTCATTTATAATTAAAATGTTTGGTGTTTTTTACTGAAGTTGTGTTTCTATATTCAACAACCAAAGCTGAATTCATTAAATTCACACACAATTAGATCTGCATTAAGTTATGCAGAGAAATATCACAGTCCAGAAACTGGGATTTATGCCATATTAATGTCCTAACCTCATTTGAGGCAGTTTAGGTATTGTATTATTTTATGAAAGGAGTAGTGAGATGCTTGTAAATGAAGGTGATTTGTTACCTTGATCTTGTCTCCATTTTTCTGCTCCAAGAATACAATATGACCATTTATTATTTGATTAAGCCAGGACTGAGGTATTTATGTACAACTGACAACTTGACAAAAAAAAAAAAGAAAATGATATATCCTGATCAGCTGCACCATAGCATGTGGCCAAGGATTTACAAGAATATTATTCAGTGGTAGAATTCCAAGTTTCTCCATTGATTCCAATATTCCATGCATTCAGGGATTGCTAAATCTTTTTGAAAATCCCACAGGCAATGCTTTGTGAAGGGCAGTCACTTTGACAAGTTTTCCAGCAGGGTATTTGGGTGTCCACATATGCAAGCCTTGGTGCTAAGTACAGAGTGGGCTATGCAATGGCCAGGAGTTCTTCATTTCCTAATCTCATATTCCAAATAATTAGTTTATTGCTGTATAGTGTGCAAGATATAAACAATTAGTTCAAAAGAAGAGTGCCTGACAAACAGCTTGACCAATACAAGTGTGCATATTCCATATTTTTCTCACCCATATGTTTCAAAAAGTCTCAATGGCAGAGTGAAGAATAGTTTACAACTCCAGGGATCTTCTAGCAAGTCCCTGTGATGAGTGCAATCCCCACTGCCATACGGAAACAGAGGTTATTCTGCCTAACATACAAAAAGAATAGAGAGCAGGGTTTTCTGCCATCTCACAGATCACCTTCACTACAGCTCAGTGACATCATTTGGTGTGAGCCATAACTGCTGCATGTCAGTGAAGGTGAGGGAGGTCTTCATAACTCTTAGCACAAAGTCTGGTCTAAAGACAATAGTCAAAAAAAATTAATATTCATTTGAAAGATGATCTGAGTGGTTTAGAAATGGCATCTTTGATGCTAGCTGTGCCCTCATAGTTCTTGAAACATATTTTAATTTGTTAAAGCAACCCAGATCTGCATACACTTCATTGATTGTATTAAAATAGATGAGCAAGCAAATACTCATTTAAGAAGGCTAATTACCAAGCTAAAGCATTACAATTTTATTTAGCTAATTAGGGATGGAACAATGCATTAGTAAAATTAAGGTCACAATTAAAGCAGGCTCAATACCTCTAAGACTTGAGCCACCAAAGTAGAACAAAATACAAGTATGCTGAATTGTGAAATTGACACTGATACATGTCACTTCTCATGAAGGGTCCATCCCACTGAGCAGGAAGTCAAACAAGAGAGACAGGTGACCTGCACTTATGGACAAGGAGATCCAGGCAAAGCTCAAGCATAAAGGGGAAGTGAGCAAAAGGCAAAAGCTGGGACAGGTGACCCAGGAGAGGCATAGAGGCTCAAGAACACAGTTTGGAAGGCCGAGATTAGAATGAATTGGTGAGGAATGTGAACAGCAGCAAGAAGGACTTCAGCAGATATGTTGGCAGCAAATATGGCACACGGTGAAAGTGTGGGCCTGCTGCTGAAGAGATGAGGAGATCTGGCAACAAGACACAGAAAAGACCAAGGTACTGAATATCTTCACCTCTGCCTTTTTTAGCAGCTCCAGGCCCCTGAGACTGAAGGTAAAGATTTGCCCTTAGTAGAATCAAGTTAGGGAACATTTAAACAGAATAGGCAGACACAAGTCCATGGGACCTGATAGGATGCATCAAGTGTGGAGGGATCTGGCAAGTGTCACTACAAGGTCAATCTCAATTATCTTTGAAATGTGATGGTGTTTAGGGGAGTTTTATAAGGACAGAGAAAGTAGACACTCATATTTTCAAGAAGACAGGACTACAGGCTTATCAACTACACCCCAGTCCCTAAGAGGGGGATGGAGAAAATCTCCTGTAAAGCCTTTCCAGAAGACAATAAACTAATTTGGAGTAGTCATCTTAGATTAATGAAGGGAAAATCATGCTTGACCATCCTGATAGACTTCACCAATTAGATGACTGCTGGATGAAAAGAGGGCAGTGAATGCTGTTTGTCTTTATCATGGTAATGCTTTTGACACTCCATCCCATAAAATCCCCAAAGACAAGCTAATGAAGTACAGTCTAAATAAGGGTGAAGTGAGGAGGATTAACAATACAAAACAGGGAGGAGTGGCTGATACACAAAATGGGTGTGCAGATGATTAGATGGTCCTCATCAAGCTGGAGAAATGGGTGACAGGAACCTTATGAAGCTCAACAAAGACAAATATCAAGTCCTGCCCCTGGCAAGAAATGAACCCAGGCATTAGGAGCCAGCTAGCTGAAAAGAAATTTGACAGAAAAGGACTCTGAGAGCCTGGTAAACAAGTTTGGCAGCAGACACCAATGTGTCTTTGTGGCAAAAAAGGCCAGTAGTACTTTGACCTGCATTAGATAGTGTCGCCGGCAGTTCAAGGCAGTTGGTCCTTCTTCTCTGTTCAGCACTGTTGGGACACATCTGAAATGCTGGTTCCAGCTCTGGACTCTTGAGTATGAGACATAAACATACTAGAGGACATCCAGTGCAGGGCCACAAAGATCATTAAGGAACTGGATCTGTCATATGAGGAGAGGCTGAGAAACGTGGGACTGCTCAGCCTGGAGAAGAGAAGGCCCATGATGGGGGGCAAAGTAAAGGAAACAGGGCCATACACCTCTCAGTCATGCTCAGTGACAAGACAAGAGGCTGAAGGCACAAACTGAAAGCACAAAATTTCATGTAAAGGTAAGAAAAAGCTTTCTTAGTGTTTGCTTGCCCAAGGAGTCCTTAGTCTCCGTCCTTGGAGGTATTCAAAACCCAACTGGACATGACCCTAGGCAATCTGCTGTCAGTGAACCTGTAGGACTAGAAGATCTCCAGAGATGCCTCTGCCCTCACCCATTCTGTGAATCTGCAGTTCTGTAAATAAAATTCTTATTTTGAGTCCTATCTTGCAAAATCTTAAGTAAGGCTTCTTCATTTCACTCTAAGATCCCAGGTATGGTTCTAGCTAGTAAATTACACTGACTCCCAAGGATGAAGAACACAGCAGTGGCAGTATAAAGGGAAAGTTTTGAAAGTCTGGCAGAAGTCATTTAACAAATTAAGAAGCACATATTTATAGGTTGGGATTCATCTGACCTTTTCTTCGTACCTACATCAACTCGGCATAAATTGTATCCTAGAATGCCTAATACTCTTCTACTGGCTACATAGCACAAATTAGGAATTTTTATTTTATTGGAATAAGTAGAAGACAGTTTTTATTATATATTTGCAATTTTCACAGTCTTATCAGTCAAGTATTTATGGTTCACATATGAGATTCTTTTGCCCTCAGCCCTAAAAGACCAATTATTTTCTTACTGGCCTGTCCCAGTTCTCCAGAAAATGCCATCTATTACTTCCTCACTCTGTCACTCATCCATGCTCCCCTGCTTGACTGTAGAGCTTTATTTTATTTTTTCCATTTGGTGTCATGATGTTATTAAGGTTTTAGGCATAGCAAATATATATAATTGCCCAGAGAAAATACAAGTACTGAATCTGGTGCATGTGAGACTGTAAACACATTTATGAAACCCAAAATGCAATAAGCTATCAGACATATTTATCTGGGGTTTGTCTACAGTCCTTCAAGTATATCACAGAGCTAGTGATGGTTGTATAGCTCCACAGAAAGTGTTCAGAAACTGGGTAGCTGCCTCCAGTAATTTATCACTTAAAATATTCTAAAAAAGATTATCCATTTTGATGGATGTTAACATTAAAATGTGTTGTCTATTTTGATTTTTCTTTTATTTTATCCAGAAACACAGGTATGTTCCCGACTGCCAATTTAAAACATTTACTTTCACTGGGCTGTCAAAGACAATTATGAATTACGCACTGGTGCACCGTTAATATATAATCTACCTACGCAGAGCTGAATTTTTAGGCATTGAATTATTATTTAAAAAAATCCTTTTTCACATTATTAGTTAACCTTATATTACTCTTATTTGGAAGGGAGGGATGACATGTTGACATAACAGAAGAGGTATACTGTAAATTAAAGAGATGCCAAAACCATTGGCAGCTATGCAAGATCATAGGTACATTTAAATCTCATAACCATCCTTTCAAAAAAACTTACTCAAATTCACATTAAGCTGATCTAGAATATGAAGAAAAACCACTTCAATTTATTTGTGTTAGATACAGACTGTAACCCAAAACTAATTATGAGAGTAAAATTGCTTGTGTTAATCTTCCAATCTTTAGACCCTGAAACCCTGTTCCATCAAGTAATTATATTAAACCAACTGAGAAATGTTTTTTTCTTGTTAATCTCCATCCAGAGAAGCCAATAAAAACAGAATAATTAACCATAAACAATTTTATTTGGCTGGTTTTATTTAAGCTTCAGATGGACTGTTTTAAATGCCTAGCAAAACAAGGATGCATTTTACTTCTTAACTGAACCTTGAAGGGCAGAACTGGCTAAGTATTTTGACCCCAGCAGACATGGTGTTTCCCTCTTCTGATTCATTTTCTAATATTTTGGTTTTCTCATTCATTGCATTTATTATAATGTTTATGTCACAGTAAGAGGAAAGGGACGCAGTCAATTTTAATACCACACTCTTCCAGGATTCTCCAGTAAGCAAAACCAGGGCTATTCTCCTCTGAAAGGGTTTAGATATTTTAAAGAGATTTTTTAAATTGTGTGCCCAGGATGCAGTGGGAGGTGCAAGAGACTGACAATGACAAAACAGACAAGGTGGAAAGAAATGTCAGATGCATTCATTACCTGTACAATTACATGTCCTCATTGTGTTTTAAAGTAGACTATCCAAGTAAAAGAGATTGAAGGAAAAACAATTATTTTATAATTTTAAGTGATAATTTATGTCATAAACTCCAAATTAGGGGGTTTTTTTCTGTCCTCAGTTAAGTTTGTTCAAGTATGAAATGTGTTTCACACCATTTAAAGGGTAGAGATAAAAGAATCTGTACTACCTAAACATGTTCCACTTTCAATGTTCTCTTTCTTCTCTTCAATTTTACTCTGATTCTCTTTCTTTTCCTTATGTATATTCTTTTATCTTTTTCTTCTATCTTTTTACATTCTTTTGCTTTTTGCATCTCCCACACTTCCACTAGACACATAAAGGTATCAAAGTTCTTATTAGAAGACGTAATTTTGTGGATTGGAATTATCAGCAAGAAAAGGATGAGGTATAAAATTGATTTCAAGCTGAAGTCTTCTCCCCTACCTCCACTTAAATCAAAAACTTCAGAAACTTTCCAAGTATGTCTTAATATATGATGCCTTACTCTAGCTCTCACCTTTTTTCCTTACAAGGAACCTGAGCTGGGTCAGAACATGCCTGAGCTCTTTATACTTCTTAACTGTAAAAGAGTTTTATCACCTTCCTTGGCCAGTTTTCCCTTAAAAACCACTGCTTCAGACAAGTTTTGCTTTCAATTTTCCATCAATTCAATCAAGCAAGGCAGAATAAAGCTCAAAAAGCTGTAACCAAAGTTTAAAATAATCCATCATAATGCCACTGTTCTAGTCAAAATTACCACGTAGCCCCCACTGGATCATGAGCCTGGTTTGTTATGACAAGAGTAGGTGGTATTAAGTGTAATTTAAAGTTATGGAAGACACGTTTTTAAGTTTTGAAGTATTATTTTACACTTTTGGGAGGGAGGGCAGAGAAGAATACAAATCACTGTGATTCAGCACAGGAGTCAAAGGTAAAATGCAAATTTTACTCAATCTTAGCTCTGTGGTATTACTTGTTCCACTTTCTCCTTTTTCTCCAAAGCCAAGGTAGTTTTAGATATTTTTTTAAAGAAACACACAGTGGATCACTCATAAAACAATGTAAAAGGAGGCTGTTTCCTTTATGTACTGCTGTTACTAAGACCACCCATTGTTACCCAGTGTATTTCCTGAAAATTCCCATTAAACTAGCAACATGCAGCATAAAGTATCATAGGACACTTCTTGGCTGACCATCAGGTGACACCAGCTAGGAAACTGTCCTTCTATTTTTGCAGTACCTTTCATATTGGAAACAATAAATTCTCCTTTATTTCTTAACTTTAATTTCTATTTAAAATATACATATCATTTAGATTTTTCATATGTGAACTAGCATGTATATCTGTCTAAGCCTGGGCATCTTCAGCTTCAGCTAGCATCAGGAACAAAGATGGAAGCCAATGTTTGGCAAATCTTCTTAGAAGTCTGGGATTTTTACAACAAAGTAACTGTGGCAGTTTCCTGACACCTGGGAATGCGTTTATTCACAGCTATGTCTGACTTTCCTTAACCAAGCATTTGGATGAGAGGAAAGGCTTATCTTCAAGTTAAGGTCACTGCCTGGCCCAACCAGCTTCCCTGGTATGTATTTTCAACAGAATGCCAGTCTATTGCTTAATCTAAAAAGTCAATTTGAGAGTTTAGATTCTTGAAATGGAAAAGAACTTAAATTTTGTTTCCTCCGAATATCTGTTGCATAATGACCATTCCTACATTTCCAAGTCAAACTCATGAGCAGAATTATACTTCATGCTCCCTTTTTTCTCTCACCCTTACTGGTGATTTGGTCAATTAACACTTCCAAGCATTACATCTCTTAGAGAATCAGGAGAGTGTGAAATTGCCTTATAGTAGTGACAAGGGTGAAGAAATTTTCCAAAGTCATTACTACAGCTCTAAATCTGGAGTCGGAATTAAATATAGCATATAATATGAGCTAAAAGCCAAAGAAAACAAAAAATATTTGCTATTTGCTCCAAAAAAATTGGTAGCCATTGATAGAAAAATATTTAGGTCAGAATAAAATTCTGAAATTTATGTTATACTTAGTCTTGTTCCATATCATAATAGTTAATAAAATTGATTTTTTTCTTACTAGAATTTTATTCAATCCTATGATTTCTACATCATTGTGGTTGGGAAGGGTGAGAAAGAAGGCAGGCACAGAATAACTAGAATAATTTGAATACTGTTCATGTCCTCCTTGTTAGAACTGTTGCTGCGAGACAGTTATTAAACTGCCTGCAATAGGAATATGATGATATATTCCAGCAGCAATGTTGCTTCAGGAAAGAGAAAAGCAACTCGATGTCTTTTGATAAGTAAATTTCCAATCAGGACAGGTACTTCCAAATGACATATCTGCTTTATCCATTCTGGAAAATGAACATACGAAAAGAAACTCTTAAGTGAGTTAAGAGAATCATAAAATAAGTCATAGAATTTTAGAACCACAGAACAATTTGGGTTCGAAGTGACCATTAAAGGTCATCTAGTTCCAACTGCCCTGCAAGGAGCAGGAGCACTTTCCACTAGATGAGATTGCTCAGAGCCAAATCCAGCCTGGCCTTGAACGTTTCCCAGGGATGGGACGTCCACAACCTTTCTGGGAAACATGTTCCTGTTCCTCACCACCGTCATGGTAAAAAAAATTCTTCCTTATATCTACCTGTGGTTGTTTAAGCCCAGCTGGCAAGTCGCCCATGCAGCCCACACTCCCTCCCTCCCTTCCTCCCCCTGGCTCCCAGAGGGATGGGAAGGAGAATAGAAAGAATGTAACTCTCATGAGTTGAGATAAGAACAGTCCAGTAATTAAGGTAGAACACAAAACCACTACTGCTACCACCAGTAATAATAATGATAGGGGAAATAACAAGGGAAGAGAATAAAATCTCTCACCGCTCACCGATGGATACCCAGCCCAACCAAGCAGTGATCTTACCCTTCTGGGTAACTGCCCCCAGTTTATGTAGTGGGCATGATGCGCTGTGGTATGAAATACCTCTTTGGGCAGTTTGGGTCAGGTGTCCTGTCTCTGCTTCATCCCAGCTTCCCCTCCTCCCTGGTAGAGCATGAGACTCAGAAAGTCCTTGGTCAGACTGAACATTACTGAGCAGCAACTAAAAACATGGTGTTGTCAGCATTGTTCCCAGGCCGAAAGTCAAAGAAACAGCTCTACACTAGCTACTAAGAAGGAGAAAAAATAACTGCTACTGCTGAACCCAGGACAGTATCTGAATCTACCTCCTTTTAGCTTAAAAACCCTTGTCTTACTCTACAAGCACTATCAAAAAGTCTGTCCCCATCTTTCTTGTAAGTCCCCCTTAAGTATTGAAAGCCCACAGCCAGGTCTCATTGGAGCCTTCTGATCTCCAGGCTGAACAAACACAACTCTCTCAGCCTTTCCTCACAGGAGAGGTGTTCCATCCCTCTGATCATTTTTGTGGCTATCCTCTGGACACACTCTAATGGGAGCATGTCTTTCTTGTAATGAGGACTCCAGAGCTGAACGCAGTACTCCAGATGGGGTCTCATCAGAGGGGACTAGATGGGCAGAATCACCTCTCTTGACCTGCTGGCCACGCTTCTTTTGATGTAGCCCCGGATACAGTTGACTTTCTAGGCTGCAAGTACACATTGCCAGTTCATGTCCAGCTTTTTATCCACCAGAACCTCCAAGTCTTTCTCAGCCAGGCTGCTCTCAATCCCATCTTCCCCCAGCCTTTATTAACAATGGAGGTTGCCCCAAGCCAGGTACAGAACTTATCACCTGGCCTTGTTGAACCTCATGAGGTTCATGTGTGCCTACTTCTCAAGCTTGTCCAGATCCCTCTGGTTGACATCTTGTCCTTCGGGAGTTTCAACCATGCAACTCGGCTTGGTGTCTTCAGCAAATTTGCTGAAGAAACTGGTATACCTTTTGTTGGTGCAACAATTTGCTGCCTGTAGCAGCTTTTTCTCCTGTCAGCAACTTTACTTATTGCTTAAAGACCTTTTCACAGTAGTTCACTAATTGTTCCCTCTTCTCTGAGTTATAAGACACCTCACTATATAAAGGACTATGCCAACACAGTAGAAGGAAATTTCATGTATTGCATAAAATTATTACCTGTGAATTTTAGTGGAAATTTTTATAGGGTCAACATTATAGTAGCTGCAAAATCTTTGCTGTCTTTCAACTTAGTTGGCAAGTTTCGAGCCTCATTCTCCATACTGAAGACTATGTCATCTGTGGCATTTCAATTAACAAGCTTTAGACAGAACATCTAAAGGGGAAGATAAATTTTACTCTTAGGAGCCTTGGCACAGTCATATCAGGAGCATCAGATTATCAAATTTTTCATGCCTTGCGTGATTACATAAGGCAAAGAATAGATGTGACAAAGACAGATGCGATGTGAAAGTTTTGGTGGTTTCTGAGTAGGCTGGATGCAACAGTAGTGTAATTTATTTTTTATCTATCATCAGGCATCCAATTAGAGTAATGGGTGTTAATAATCAGTTATTGTGAAAATCAGAGAAAACTTTAGAAGATGTGACTTCGTTAAAATTGTAATCACTCATGGAAATTTGACAGGGAAAACGTAAGAAAAATCTAACCTAGATGATATCCAACAGAAAATTTGACTTTCCTTTGAGATTCTTGCTGTTGCCTCCTTAATCACCTGGGAAAAAAAATATTTGAGAATAAAGGCAAAAATCAGGAGAAAAGGAAATAAGTGACTCTGTACAACAAATTAATTTCTCTGATGGGAAGCTGTGCCATTTGTATTTGTAAAGTGTTTTCTCAAGAATGTGGGTGTAATTTTGTCTAAAATAATTCTGACAAACAATTTCAGATTTGCAGGTCCTCATCCGTCTTTGCTGTCTAGAAGAAAGCCTCAAATCTAGAGCTGCCTCAATGTTTTACCCTCAGCTGCTCTTCTAATGTTCTGTTAAAAAATTGGTACAAGTTACTGCAAAGAGAGCAGACTCTATTGGTGAAAGAAACTTTGTCTTCTCTTCTTTAATTGGTAACAGAGATAATATGCATATGAAAGGTTAAGATGTTTGGCCTGGCAGCTATATAGGAAAATGTATTAGTACCGTGTTTTTACATGTCCCGGATTCTGGTTTTATACCCTTCCAGTCAGTAATTTCTTATTCACACATTGCAACCTGATTTTAACCAATTGTAAAAAGCTTTCACCATAATTATTTCTCAATAAGTGGTTCATTTATGTCAATTTTTTTCTCTATTTTAGACATGCTTTAGTCTTACTCTCATGAAGAAGTATCTTATATCATTTTTGTCATTGGTAAATGTAGCTAATAGAGCTTTCTATATAGAGAAAAAGAGTGTGAGTTATTAATTTAAATTCTTTTAACTTTTAATTTGGCAAGAAAATAGAATGAAACAAAGAACAAGTTTTGACTGATGACAAAAATAAAATTATGTAAAATGCAATGGCAATGAGACTAAACTCTATTCAACAGGCATGTAACAAAAAGTGTTCATTCCCTTTTTCTACTGAGTTATAAATTAGAAGTTTCATCACACTGCAAACACTCGATGCATGTAATGCATACACAACACATACCAAGTACAACATCATTTTAGCAGTTAAATTACTATGAATAAATGTAACAAAATCAATACCATACTTTTGTTTATTTTCCGTTAACAATTTACTGAACATTTTTTATGTACTTCTGGAATTTGTGAATTAAAAAAACTGATACTGTGCGTGAATTCCTCATTAGTAAAAATGTGAATGTGCATTGCAGAAGTATGATTAAATGTCATCTAACCAGGAGAGGTCACAGATATTGTACCATACTCCTAGACCCACTTAAGACTAATCGACATGGTGCAAAGTGAACAGGTAATAGTGATACAGGGCAATGGAAAAACACACAGCTGTAAGCATAGGTTATTTCTCTGAGCAGCACAAAGACTCAAGACACATTGGAAAGAACTGAATGTGCTCTTATGACTTTTCCACTGCTCTTAAAGTGGAAGTAGCTGAGGAAATACATAAACCAGGATGGGGGTTGGCTTGTATATGCCATTGTGCTGGTCCATCCATCGCAGCCAGGGTACATCAGCAGTGACCACCCTTGCTATAGCGTGCATTGCCTGGCCCATCCCTTCCCAGCTGGAGATCTGCTGCACAGAATCAGCTACCTCTGCTCTATTGTGCAAAACCTCTCTACTTTTTGTCCCTTGAAGACACCTTCTTGTCCTTTTTCTGCAGCCCCCAGTGAAAACAGTACCAGTGATCAGAATATTGTTAGTTATACCTGTGCTGGCAACCCAAATGAGGCCAGGTCACATGCAGACCTAAGCATTGGCACATGACCATCCACATGGATTTTGTGCCATTCTTTTATCCTTTTTTTCAGCTGGGCCACCTACTAGTCCCCAAACCAACAGCCAGGTGCTATTGGAGGGCTAATGTAGATCAAGGACCATTCCCTGCTGGCAGCTGTATGTGGTCCCCTAGTCAGGGGGTATGGGAGTAGTAGGATGCATAAAACTTGTGGCATGCTACCTGTGCCTTATGCTCTAAACCTTTTATTAGGTAGAATCATCAAGGACCAAGTTCAGCCTTGCTCAGTATGTATAACTATAGCTTTCAAGTAGTAAAATTAGAGACACCTCAAGTGCTGTAATGTAGGGAGGTCAGAGGACTGGAAATACTCTCTCCTGATGGTCATTGAGCCTTTACAGACCTACTCTGTAGACGAAAATCTAGGGGGCTTTTACCCATCCTTCAGAAAACACATGTATTTTCTGGTGTGAGCCATACCTTGGGATTTAATTTCAGCTTTGGGGAATAGGAAAAAATACATTCATATACACTAAACATCATAGTTTAACATAGATCATAAAGTTAATTGTCCTGTGTCTACAGATATTTTTTTATTGCACACCTTTGAAGATATAAGAAGCTATCCAAGCTCAAACAGAAATACAGACTTGGATACACTTTCCCCAAGGTAATAACAGAGGATTATTTTCGCTGCAACCAATTAACACTCACCATCTTCTAAATTCTTACTTTAAGAGACAGCAGGTCTAAAGTAGTGACCTATGCTAGCCACCAAACACTTCTTAAGAAAAAAAAAAGAAGTTTTGTTATAGCAGCAGTTTGTGAAATTTGTGGGTCTATAAGATCAGCAAATACCTCAGGGGGATTCCTGTACACTCACAAAGTATTTCAGAAAGACTTCATTGCTTCATCTCTTTAGATCATAAACTGCAGCACACTATATAAAATAATGCTTATCCATGTTACTCCTCTAAAACACACCCCTTGCAAGTGAGTTATTCTAACTATACTTCACTATTTCCTGGTGAATTTCTGAACAGTTAAGCACATTGTTCCTAGTTTAGTGAAATGGCTTTGAATTTATGAAAAATAAGATACCAAAATAAGACACCTATTTAAATATAGCAAGGCTCCTATGTTTTTTAAGACTTCAGGCACATGTTCAATTGAGTGTTGTGCATTTACACTGCAGATGTTGAATGTGGGATTTATCTCACCTGGCTTGAGACAACCAAAGTGAGGAATCTTTGGCTTTTTGAAGGGAGCAGTGCGGTGGTCTTTTTAGAAAGCAGTTTGTGGGATCTTTGCTAAATGTATTCATTTACTCATATGAATCCCATCAGAGAAGACAGAGTATGCTTTCAGCAAGGCTCTGTCCTGTTTTCAGGCTTCACAACATTGAGTAGAACCAAGCTAAATGCCCATTATCCTTTTGTTCTGCACAGTATTGTTCCACAGAAACTCTGAAGTCTTGCCTATTTATTTCATTTATGTTATGATTTGTCTTATTGTGAATATTGGGCAATTAAATTAAATTGCCTAGCTAAAATAATAAGGGGAAAAAAGGATGCCAAAGATCAATTAATCAAATTGCACTGAATAAGTGACAAGATTTTCTTTATTAATTTAATTAAACCAAATAACACCTGAAAGACATACCCACTCCAAAATGAAGTGACATATATGCAGTACTGGGATTCATTCATGGACTAGCATCAAGCCTAAAGGAATTTCAATCAAAATGATGAAAGTTACAGTTCTGCTTTAAAATATGGTTGTGTGCTGATCTGCGATTTCTTCCCTTATAGATATGGGAAACATCTCTTTTTTTCTACCAAAATTGATTTCTAAATGTGATTATTAAAGCTGAAGAAAAAAACCCAAAAACCACAAAACCTGCAGTCATGTTGTCTCCTGAAGCTCTTCTGTTTACAGAAAAATGGATTAAGAGAAACTGCAAAACAAAAAATTTTAAAAAATTAAAAATATCACTTTCTTTTTCCCTCTCTCAAGCTCTCCACAAGGTGAGGGAGAAGACCTCATTTTCCTCTTCTGCATGTGCTATGCTTAAAGTGTGCAAAAAATAAATTGACTAATACACGTCTTGCAGAAATATTTGGCATTTAAAATTCCTGCTTCCAGTCTTAAGCAGTTTCTCTAAGCACACCTCCCTTGAGTCAAAAAATGTGTTTTTAATGGCAATTTTATGAGCTATTGATGCAGGCATAATGAAAGAAGAAAACTAACTTATTAGCTAGAGTGTGAGGAGGAATTTTATGGTTACTTTGTATTACATGTTTTAAACATTAGCAGTATAGAATATATACTGCTAATGTTTAAAACATTACCAGTATATGCTATTATAAACACACCAGAAAAGAACATTCTATTTTTTTACAAAAAACAATTGTAAGCAACCTTTTTCACAGTTACTCCCTAAAGCAGCTTTCAACAGTTGATCAATCACTAGTATATACATATCTATCCTAGTATATAATATATATATTTATTTACTCATTCTAAAGTAGTAGTGCTCCAGGTAGTACCTAGTGGCAGGTACAGCATGTAGTCATTCCTGCTAATGTGAGGTAAATTCCTGTTTGATTTACTGGCTGGAAAACCCCTGTGTTTCCAACAACCATTAGGAAATATTTGGTTTCTGTTTTAAAAGAGCAGATATTTATACCAAGGGATTTAACCTCAAACAACAGACAAAGGATTCTCTATCAGGTGTGCACTCACTTCTTTGCATAAGTTAATTCAGTGCAATTAGGTAGTTCTTGCAAAGCAACAGAAATGTAAAAGAACTGTAGAGTATACATAAATATTGGTGTGGGATATTATAAAGAAATGTGCATTTCACAAAAAGCAAAGCAAAACAAAACAAAAAACCTACAAAAAAAAAAAAAAAAAAAAAAACCAAAAAAAACCTTGCAGTACTTTTAAAATGTTTGTCAAGATGCCAAAACTGCAGCAGAGTGTGTCAAGCAGACTTTCTTTTATGTTGTCACTTTCTGTGACAACTTGAGCCTGTTCAATGAATGAGCTTTCATTTCAGAAGGAAAGACACTAAGAATAATTTATTATGTCAAGAATAATTTATTGCCATTTCCTGTACACTAAATCCATCAATGACCTAATGGACTTATGTTTACTTTTTTAAAAAGGAACAGTAGATGTAATGAGTCTCCCCTCTAGAAAACCAAAATGCCAACATCCACTCTATCATGTCAGCTACAACGTGTATAGCTGAAGACACAATCTCAAATCTAACTTGAAATGGGTTGCAAATGAACTGAAGACGAAAGGTAGTATCAAGCTGAAAGTGGCATTCTTTAAGCTTTTTTGATAAGAGAATCAGTAATTAGCTGGAATCATTCTAATTTCAAGTGTAAGCTGTATCATGAAAGGAAAATTCTGTGAAATCCAGGTACTTGCAAAGTAAGATACATAAAATTAGTAGTCATACAGTTCTTATGATACGCTGAAAGGAGCCTTGCAAGACCTTGAAAAGCCACTGTGCTAATTTACTTTGCTAATAAGAAACAGTATTTCTGCAATCTTACAATCTTAAATTCAAAGATTTGTGGAATAATTTGCCAGATACTTTGAAATGGCCAGAAAAATGGAGCACGACTTTTAGGAAGCCTTTTTCAGAGCAGTTTAATGTTAAAGACACCTCTAGCCCAAGATGAATAAAATAAAGTAATATTTATAGGCATGCATGTTATCTGTGGAGAGTCACGCATTGTTCAGAGAAGTCTGACATGTTTTCATGTTCCCAGCTGTTGTATAATATGTAGCACACAGAAATCACATGAGCAGTGTGATATATGTAGCTATTAACCAGGGATAATACCAATTGCTTCATTACTCAGGAGTTTGCTGAAAGTTCCTAAGGGAAATGTATGTTGGGTAAGGGACTAACAATAATGAGGAATCCAATTAAAGAGAGAGACAAAATACCCTACTCAAAAAAGATAAAGAAGTTTTTTCAGGAGCACTAATGTAACCATTCTTGCTTAGTGGGGGTTTTTTATTCACAGCCTGGAAGTAAAATATAGGAGTATGCCTGGAACATTTCCTAGTGACATGAAATTGAAAGTTCGTGTTAATATAAGCAAAGATCAGGATACCACACTGACAGAATTTCCTGATTTTAGGGCTCATACAGGAGGAGAAGGGATGAAATTCAGTGGAAGAATGCAAGATTGTGTAATTAAACATTTCAAAAATTTTGCAATAATCTAGTGCATTTGGAAAGTACAGGTAGCTCAATGGATCATTGAGTTTTTGCAGGAAAACAAATTAGTATATGGTGCCTGTGATCCTAGGTCATAAGCAGAAATTTTTTTCCGTTAGGAAATGCAAAAATGAAGGAGAAAATAATGAAAATAGGAACAAATGGAGGTACTGAACAAGGTAAGTAGAAAATTATAGCTAAAGTTCAGTATGCAACTCTGGCCACTGATGCTCAGAGAAAATGTATTGAAACTAACAGAAAGATAAAAGAGTTCTTATAATGGTCAAATGAATTACAGTCCCAGAGTAGGAAAGTTCAGCTTTCTCAGTTCAAGTTAGCTGTTTCAAGGGGACATTACTTTTTCATAACTATATTAAGAAAAGAAACATCAGTCCAGGAAAGCATCTAAACAAAAATTGTTATTTTTACTGACAAATAAATTGGTGTATAAAGACAATCAGTGCACTTAGCCTGTAAATTACAAGGTTTTCTACCTCTGGAGCAGTGAGGTTCTGCAGCACATAGCAACTAACTGAAATGAAAGTGTTCACCCCTGTGTAAGGGCTTCTTAATGTCCTATATGTGATTATGTAAACATCTCTCTTTTCACCCATGTGTGATAACTTTGTATGAGCAAAACCTAAGAATGTAGTAAATCTGAACAGTTCTAAATCCAAGTTTGGTAAGTTCTTGGAAGTGGCAATGTAGCAAGGTATCTCAAATAAATATGATTGGGTTTTGTAACTTGCAAGATCAAACCCAGCACTACATTTTTTTGTTATACGGCCATACAGACTTGGTATTTTCAGATCACTTCTGAATTTTGACTTCTTGTGAATGAAAAAGCGTAATTAGTTTAGGTTTATGTTGTTAGACATCTTTAAACTACTGCAACTATTTCATTTTCATTTTATTTTCATTTTCAGGTAAGATCAAATAGAACTTTTTCTCCCTTTCCAACTTAGAGAATGGATTAAAGGATTAAATCAGAGAGAAAGGAGTAAAATTAATAGCTTGAGTTTGGTTTGTTTCACAAAGCTCAGTTATGCTGTTTTTTTGTTTTCTGCTGAATAAGTTTAATCAGTACAGTAAAACTAAGAAGAAATCAATTGATTTTTCAGTCCTGTAAGCAGTCCAAATTGCATGCATGGGCATTTTTCTTAATTATAAGATGTTATAGCTGAATTCTTTCAATATATGTGACTATAACACAGAGTAGGCTAAAAAAGTGGGTCAACTCATCACAAGTACAAAGCAATGTAGTTTATATTTCAGTGAAGTGTGAAAAACAGAATAATTTGTGATGCAAAAATTCTGCAGTAACATACCTGACAACTGTGTGAAACTCTGCTTCTTATTACTATAAACTCATTTTGGGATTGTAAATACATTCATGTAAACACAGCTTTTTTCACCCATGTGGGATTACCATATCTCCAAACATGTTTTCTATACAACCATAGTACACAT
This sequence comes from Psilopsiagon aymara, assembly GCA_024733675.1. Classification (NCBI taxonomy): domain Eukaryota; kingdom Metazoa; phylum Chordata; class Aves; order Psittaciformes; family Psittacidae; genus Psilopsiagon; species Psilopsiagon aymara. Next base: position 17,206 of record JANRGW010037053.1, on the reverse strand, counting down.
TCTTAATATTTACGTATGCATGGCAGTTCTTTTATCCCAAACTCTTTCATCAGCAAATTAAGCCATAGTACCTATATGTGCCCTGCTTTCCCTATAGATTCATCTTGAAGAACCTGCATTTTAACAAGTCTAAATTATTAAATACATTCTTGCATAAGACCTGGCTTGCATTTAGTTAAGTTGATTTTCTCAAAAACATTATAGGTAGAATTACCAAGTAGGCTTAGTAAGTGCTTTGAAAGGTTTTGTGTTTGCTTTGATTCCTATTTTTTTACCATGTGTTTAGACTATTAATTTAAATTTGTTTTTAAAAGAGTAAATTTTCTAAAAATATACCTTCAAATTATAAACCAAATATATATATTCAGTATCTTAAAACTACTTCTTTATTGTGAGTTTACAAATACCAGCTGGAAAACGCACGCACATTGAATTCCCCCTTTCATCAGCTAGGACATCATTAGCTACACTTTCTGCAGGAGATGGAGCTCAGATTTAATGTTGCTTTGGAGTCTTTATCCACAGTTATTTAGAAAGTTTTCAACTCTTTTAACTCTAAATGAGGGGAAATCTTTAATCCATCCTTTAAGTTATAAGATTTAACAGATTTTCTTTTTTTTTTTTAATACATTCCTTTTCTACTGTAGTGTAAATGCTGGCTTACTTCAAAATATCATTAAGTAAAATTTAGCTAAATGTCTGTCTAATAATAATGTGTGACTCTAAGAGGAAAAATTGCTGGGTCTGATAATACATCCTATTAGGGTGAGCTTCAGATGATGAAACTTCAACAAATCCAGTTGGACTACAAATAAGTCAATGAATTTTGAATAAATTCAAAATTACTCAGTGTCATGATGTAGGCCATAAATCAGCCACGCAGTTTGTTCACTCACTTCCCCCTTTTTCTTCCCTCTGCTCCTGGAGGGATGGGAAG
>JANRGW010037052.1:0-44950 GCA_024733675.1 Psilopsiagon aymara | reverse complement strand
GCGCCACGATGGTGGCCCCTCGTGTCCTGCAGCTGGGGAAGGAACGGGTTTTTTGCCCCCAGGTGGACTAGCAAGTGTCCCCGGGGTTTTTTGCCTCCTCCACAGCCGAGCACAGCCCCTTCATGGGGCTCCTTTGGGTTACTGTAGCCCAAAGGCAGCGGCTCGTGCTTCACGCAGGTGGCCCTCGTACCCCTCATGCGGGGGGAGGCAGCCTTCTGCACTCTCAGGGTGGCCCCAGCGTGGCCCTGGGACTTGCTGCTGTCCTCTGTAGGACTGAGCACCACCCCGTTCAGGTCTTCCCTGGCCCTTTCTGCCTGGGCTCTTCCACTGCTCTCGCCCCATCACGGCACCACTCCTGTGCTGCCTTCCCTTTCAACACTGCAAAGGAGGGGTTTTGTCAGCTAAACTGAAGCCTGCGTCAGCCCGCTGCAGGCTACACATGTGCATCGGGTTAAGGCTTGCGGGCATCAGCTCTGACAGATACAGAAAATGAAAATCTAACCTAAGCTAGACTAAAATTAACTAAAATAAGATAAATAAAAATACTTTCTTCAGAAATAAATAAAATCCTCTTTCCACCTCTAACCTGATCTGTGGCTGATTTGTGTCTTTGAAAGTCTTTCTGGTGCTGAAAACCCCTTGGCATTTCAGGTAAATAATAGTCACATCATCATACAACTAACTCATCAGGAGTGCAAGGAATGGAACAGAATGGAGTGGAATGGAACACCTATGCTATGCTATGCATACGGTTCTGCATGACAAGCCCTGACATAGGCCTGAGGGGCTATCTGCAGTGCAGGTCAAAGGGAGGCTGGTCCCAGGCATCGAGGCCTATGAACACCCTCTGGACCCTGACACAAGTAGACCTGCACTCCTCGTCTGCTCTCCTTTAGACACCCATGGGGTGCCACTGGAGAGAGAGCATTGGGCCAAATGGACTCCTGATGGAGCGTTGTTGTTCCCAGGCTCTTGTGTTTTGTTCTGTTTCTCCCAAAGAAACAAAGCAGGCATTTTTAAAAACCGGTATTTGGTGGAGGGGTGGGGTTGGGAGTGGGGGGAATCACAGGGAAATAAGCAGGTATTGCCCACAGAAACAAGATTTGCAACCACGTAGTTTGGGAGGACATCCTGCTTCAGGCTTCATCTTTGAGCCTCACTGATACCAGAGACAGAGTCTTTCTCTACCCTGTGAAACCCAACTCAACTGGATGAACACAGAAGAGTTTCAAAAACCAGTTCACACATGGGTTTTGCAAATCTCTTCAGATGTGCAAATCATCCAGAGACAATCTACATCTCTCATCACCATCAGAAGGCACAAGCCTCCTTCCCACAGAGTGAGAGAGCCAATGCCTCTGATGGATCACGATTACCCAATCCATCCCTTCCGCTAGCGCAGGGCTGGGAAGAAATGTCAGTCCGTATCTCTTCAGCAGCTACTCTTAGGGAAAGAGGGGAGTAGGAAGAATAAACCTGGAAGTTGGAAGGGTCCTGTAATGATCATCAAGTCCAACTGCTCAACCACTTTTGCAGGATGGCCAAAAGTTAAAGCGTGGTATTAAGGGTGTTGTCCAAATGCCTCTGAAACACTGATGGGCACAGGGCACTGGTCACCTCTCTAGGAAGCCTCTGCCACATTTCGGTGACCCTCAAGGTAAAGAAATGCTTCCTAATGTCTACTCTAACCTCTCCTGGTGCAACTCTCAACCATGCTCTTACCTCCCATCGATGGATGTCACTGAGAAGAAATCAGGGCCTCCCTCTCCTTTTCCCCTCCTCGACAGGAGCTGTAGAGAGCAATGAGGTCACCTCTCAGCCTTCTTTTCTCCAAACTTGGCAAACCCAGCGCGCTCAGCCGCTCCTCACAGCACACGCCTTCCAGCCCTGTCACCAGCTTTGTTGCTCTCTTAGATGCCTTTGAGGACCTTCATGTTCTTCTTAAACTGTGGGTCCTAGAGCTGCACTCAGTGCTCAAGGTGAGCCTGCACCAGCACCCATGACAGCAGTGCCCTCACCTTGTCCTTCTTTTTTTTGTTATTGGGGTTTTTTTGTTACTAGCTCCCAGCTCCCCGAGTTACTGCCCTCCTTTCCTGTATGCGGTATGGTGGATGCTTGTGGCCCCTGTACATTTTGGGCTCGGAGCAAGCAGCGCAGCTCTCTCTTATTTCCCCTGACCCCTCTCAGCCATTGACACCGTCCCGCAGCTCAGCCTCCGCTGCAGGAGGACCCCCGTCAGGGCGCACCGAGTGCAGCCCCGCCCATTGCGCACCGTCCCCTCAGCGGAGCAGCGCAGGCACTGTGCACCCCGAGCTCTGCCCGCAGCTTCCCCTCATGGGTCAGCCTGGCTCTGGTGACGCCGCCAGGGCAGCCGGAGCGGGGCAGCCGGCGCGGGGCAGCCGGCGCGGGGCAGCCGCACACGGGCTCCCGGGTCGCGGGGCGGGCTTTCCCCGCTCGGGGCGAGGCCGCCCCGCCTCAGCGGAGCTGCCGGCTCCCGGGCAAGGCCGGGACGGGGCTTGAGGCGCTCTGGGGTGTTCCCGCCGCTCGGAGCCGAGGCTCCCGGGCGCGGGTTTTCCTGTCGCTCCGGTTCGCAGGCTCCTCCCTGGAGCTGCTCACCTCGGCAAGATGAGCCGAGCTGGGTTCAGCTCTGCCCATCTCCGAGTGCCTCTTCACCCCTTTGTTACATACGTATTGGTGCCTTTGCATCCCGCAGGAATCACTTTAATGTGCCCGTAGGGCTGACTGTATGAGATGGCACATCATGACAAATAAGGCATTTTGTGTGCTTTTCTTCAGCAGTTCCAAAAGCACTTTGTAAAGGAGTCAGGACTCTATCTCCTGTTCACATCCAGGGATACTGAGGCGCAGGAAGGGGGACAGTTTATGGTCAGTTCAGCAGTGAGTTCAGGGATGGAAGTAATTTCTACTCCATTCAAGTCCAATACTGTATAAACATGGGTCCCTGTTTGATTATTAGGGGTTTAAGCCCTTGTTTACCACGTACTTCCATACACCTCGTGCATCTTACACCTTTCCTCTCCCCAGTCGCAGAAGCCCTGTCTTCTGCGCCTCACCCTTCCCTCCCTGGCAAAACAGATGGGAGCCAGCTGACAGCAATCCGCTTCTCCCTAGCACACATGTGATTCCTGATCAAAAGCCAGCAGCTTGGTTGGCAGGAAAAGACTGAAAAATACCATTGCAATTAATGTGGAGAAACTTGAAGCTACAACACTATCAGCAGCTCTGCAGAATGAAACGTTAAATTGCAAAAAGACTAAGTGGTGCTTTGCCAGCCATGTGGGTGTTTTTTTCAGGGAACGCTGGACAATTCTTAAAAGGCCAGTTGGATGGGAACTTTCCTGTGTTCTTAGGGTAGGGATAGACAGAAAGTCTGCTGGAATGCATCTCTGGTGGAAAAAGGAAAAGCATCTCAGAAAGTGGATATCAGAACCACAGAGGGTTTAATAGTGCTGGGTGAATGCAGACAGAAGCTCTTTAATGGCAATCTGCCTGGGCTGGGGTTGCAGAATCTCAGTCAAACTCAGAAGCAGAAAAGTGAGATCAATAAAGAGCAGTGTACTAATTAACAGCCCTGGTTTTAAAGAGCATCCTTCATTTGTCCTCTAAAATTTCCTTTGTCTCTGCAGCAGCTCAATAGACAACACTAAAATTTCCCTTACAGCGTTACAAAGCAGGTTGCAACTAGCAGAAGGGACACCATGTACATTAGAAATCTGTGTTAACCATGCATAGAAAAACAACTCCCAGATTTAAATATGCATGGTTCCTTGCATTAGATCAGAGATTTACTTGAGAAACAGACATGATTTGTTAAGTAAATTCCTTTTTAAATTCTCCTCAGAGATATGTTTCCTTAAAATGTAGCGTATATCCTTGTATAAATTATATGGTCACATTAGGAAAAATACAAACAAACTGCACTGAAAATGCCTAGATCAGCGTCTTCCTCTGAGAGCCAGGCAGCTGCGGCTCCAGCATCTCTCTCTCTTCATTCTCATTACCCCCAAGAGCCCCAGCAAACATTTAAAAAGCAACAGCTCAGCCTGAACATAGAATTTCATTACATGAGTTGCTTGGGTTTAGCTGGTTCCTCTTTCAGGGCAGGTCTCCCCTGCAGGGCTGAACCAGCCAGCCAAGGTGGGGGTTATCCCTTGCTCCTTTACCTCCCTCCATTCCATTTTTATGAAACCTTTCCCATTTCTGCTCCTTACTGGGAGAGCTGGAGAAACGCGTCAAACCAACCAGTGGAGATGGCAGTGACTGGCTCACAAGCAGGGTAGGAATCCCAGCTGCACCATGAGCAAGAGCCACACACTTGCAGTCACTGAGGTCCAGTTGCCATTTCATCATGGGGTGAGTATCACTCAGCAGCCATACCCACCCGTGATACCACAGCCACCCTGAGCCTCGAGCAAGCCATCAGCTGCTTCCTACCTCTGCACAACACCGCCCTGCCTCACCAGCCTGCTGGGGGGTTGCATTTTGTGTAGTATTGGGGGTTTCCCCCATCTTCTCTAACAGAGCACTTTGGAGGAGCAAAGTATGACTACTTTGAATCACACAGGTATTCACAACAGGGGCAAAAATAATGAGGGATAACGGCTGGGAGTATTTAGCAATGTGTTTACTGTTGGAAGCACTGCAGAAAAGTCACACTGCTTCAGGACTGGGCACTTTAGGGTCTTGATGTAGGCTACCAGAGCAATTTCAGCTAAGCACAACCCCCCTCTAAATAACCATCCTTCCCTTCCTCTCCCCTAATGAGCACAATAGTATGGGTCACTGGAAGAAGCAATGTGCTCCCAGGCACTGTTTTCCCAAGGGAAGTGGATGACATCCCAGCCACAGGCAGGCCATGCAGCAGCAGGCTTCAGGAAGGTGGCAACACTAATTGCTTGGTATTAATTCAATTAATTATAGTTGATTGCTGTGGTGAGAGCAGCCAGCTGTCAGCTGTACCTCCTCCCTGAGAGAGGCCGAACCCTCTGTATTTGTTCTGAGGAGGGACCAAAAAATCGATTGTCCTGAGCAGGGTGGCCAACGTGACTGAGGTGACACCAGGGATGATGGTATACCCCAGGAAGCAGCTTGGTGCAGCCAGACAGCCAGCCCCTCCGTATTTCTGCCCTGGGAAATTTTGGGGCTGACATGTTCAGAAGAGCAGTTGCCCATAGTTGAAGGGTTTGAGCCACAGCATGCAGGAGCCAATATGTGGCCTACGAGACTTGCATTCAGGGGGTGAGCTCTGTCTGTGCAACTCTTCCTCCCTGTCCCTTGAAGCCCCATGCAGCATGTAGGGGTTTGACTGTAAGCTTACCCAGTCCCCTCCTGTGTTTTGGTGAGAGGGGGTCCTTTGCCTGGCTGTTTAATTGGCACTAAACACTCTGGCTGTGAACAACTTTAATCCTAGTTATGCATCTGAACAGTTGAAGTCACCAAACTACAGGTGTAAGAGACCACATAATAAAAACATAAATGTTCAAAGAGCATGTGGCTGATTTTTATGTGAGCTATCACTTTGCTGCTTTGCTGGGGAAGAGGCCTGGCTATATAAACAAGGGCAACAATTGATTTGGGGGGGGATGTGTATGCAGGAATGGGGAGAAGTGAGACACAATCTCCAAATTTCCAAATTCAATCCATTCGGTCCCAGCCAGATTCTGCTTTAGCTACACGTGGGGGCAAGCAGCCATGCTGACCCTCTCCTGGCTCTGCCATGGGTGCATGGGAACTTCAGACTAAAATTACCAATCACTTATCCTGTCAGTCTTGCTCATGAGCCAAAGCCATACAGAGCCTCATTCCCCATGGAGAGGGAACACCCAGGGATTAGGAGACTTTCCTGATGGAGAGAAAAAGGGACATTGACTTTGAGATCTTGATCCCTGCCTGCTCCACTTTGCACCCTTTCACTCAGGGCAGTTGGATGGAGGGTGCCTCTTTGAATCCCCTTGTCTTCAGGGAAAGGATCACATAAGTTCCTCTCTTTTTAAAGACAATTTTGAGTGGATTAGTGAATATTAGTTTACCCAAGCATGGTGATTAAACTAAGCCTGAATCAGTATTACCTCCAGAGGTACCTAAGGGAAAGCTTTTTGCTTCAGTTTTCTCCTCTTTCATGAATCTCAGAGCAACCTCAGAGGAAATTGACACAAAAATACCTTCTCCTTACATTGACACAAAAAAAGCCTTCTCCTTACATTGTCCCCTGTAGTGAAATACATGGATTTCTGAGAGGTTTTTTGGCAAGGTCTGTAAATAGATTCAATGACCACAGTCAGATCTCTCTGTTGAAAAGTGAAAAACTAAAGATGGAAGAACAGAAGCTCAGGCGGGTCAATTGGCTCAGCATGTCTCAGGTCAGCAGTGCTTAGCCCTGCCACACCTCAGGATAATCTTGGAAACCTTCATCCAGGACAACTTCTTCCCTGCACTTCAGATGTTTCACTCTTTCTTTTTTTTCTTAGGTAACCACCTGTCTTTTCAATATTTTCCCCTTGCTCCCAAGGCTGCTGCAAAGTCCTATTTCCCCTCAGATTTCAAGGAAACAGGGGTTCACCCTATCTTCACATTTTCTGAATGAAGTAGAAGTGCAGCACCTGGCACTAGGCAAGGCATGGCAATACAAGATTACCTCTGGGCAATGCCACAGCTGAATTGCTGTACATGTAATACATGTTTGATAAAGAATGAGACTAATGAAGAGCATCTTCCGCCTGAGGAAGGGGAGTGATAGAGCACCTTTGGTGGGCACCTGGCCTCCAGCCAGGGTCAATGCACCACAGATTTGACTGAGGTCAACTGCAATGACCCAGCTAAATAAGATGCAGTTAATGGTAGGCTGACCTCCTTCCCCCAAACCTCCTCCTCTTTTGTGTACACTTACTTACTGCTTGTGGGGCAGAAAAACAAAAACTGAGATTAGCACTGATTAGGTCTTACTTAACATGGTTGTTTAAATAGTTAATTCTTATCTTCCCTTCTTTAACATATGCACCACACCTCGTTTATGGTTGATAGGGAAGGATTTGAATGCTAAAAGTTACATTAAAATTATCCTCTTTTAGCATGTCTTTTGCTCTGTCCTTACAGAGAATGCATTCTAAAGCAAGCTGAGAGACTGTAGGTGCCACCATAGAGTTAAGGAACACTCCTGAGGAAAGTCCTGATCCTGAAGGGCATCCTGTGGGATATATTCTTCAAATCAAATACGTCTAGCAAAATCTATGGGTATTTTCTGCCTCCGTGCAACATGCTGGTACTCTGGTGGTTGATGGTAAGAGGAACAGGAATAATTGGAGGCTGCTGCCACTGCTGTCTCAGAAAGTCTATAGCCTTTTACCATTGACTCCCAGGAATATTTGCTTGCTTAACAGTACGGGAATTTGAATATACAGAAAAAATGTTATATCCACTGATAAATACCAAAAACATACACAAGCAAACAAAATGCTTTTACAAATGTAAATAAACTTCTTGTGCATTCATGGTACCGTCTGTGGCTGTGCACAGGCATGAATGTGTGTGTTTAATGCACACCTGGCAGTGAGAAAGATGTAGCTGAAGTGAGGTCTGTGCTGATCAAGGACTTTCTGTACTGCCTGAGGAACTGGCTGCTGAACTATCTACCTGTCCTTCACACAAATCAATGATCTGAGTCCTTGTTGTTTGGCAGGGATGAGACAGTAGTGGCACATGGAGGAGAAAACCTGGCGACAGCGCTTCAGCTGATGTAAATGCTGCAGGGATGCCAGGTGAGGTAGTGTCTGGAAATTGAAGATGCTGCTGGGTATAGGATAAACACAATTGCAGAGTGGAGCATCTAGCACACTGCTAACCACCAGAGACACATCACTATCCAGAGATCCAGATACATTTTCACAACAGCTTTATGGGTTAGGATACTTTCAGAGGATTTTAGGAGCATCACTCAAGAATCATTGTTGTCATTCTTGGGTTCTTACCTGCATCCCAAAAAAATGCCCCTACCTCCCAGTTTAGATTTCATTTTCATTTGAAAACAGAAGTGGGGAAATGGACCAACCTCACTGTCACCTCAGTATATCTTAGGTCCTGTCACAACCCCACAGACCACTGAGAATCTCAGTGGAGGGAAATTTCAGTCCAGAATTTAAAAGTATTTATTTGTTCCTGCTTGTTTTCATCTATTTCCTCTCCTCCTCGTGTATATTTTTCTGCCCTGCTGGCTCTGGTGCTGCATACTGATGGAGCAATATGTGGCCCATCCCCAGAGGAAGTTGAGCACAGGTTTATTGGGGAACAGAGAGGCAAGAAGGAATTTCAGCACATCCAATAACTCTCCTACTAATGGGATGCCTTTAGGTAACAGCAGATAATTTGATCCTGGCCATTTCCTATTGTTACACCACCACTGAAAGAGCACTACCTCCAAAGAAATGTATCCAACATCCTCTCCCTTATTTATGTATATATATAGCTTACATATATATACGGTAACAGTTATAAAATATGTAAGCACTTCTTCTAAGAAATACATAAATGATAATGTTTATGTGTTTCTCGAAAGTGCTTAGAGCAGGAGGCCTGTTCAGCTAAATCCCCTCTTCTCATGATTCAAGCTGACAACCTGCAGGTTTTGTTTCTTGATGTAAACAGGCATGTGCAAAAGACTGGGCTCATCTTCCAATAGAGATAGGAAGTGACTTCCTTCAGGGGAGTGCAAGAAGGGAGATTTTTATTTTCATTCTTCATGTGATTATTACTAACGCCTTAGCATCACTATTTGGGATTGCCTGGGACGCTTGGTGAGAGCAGCCTTTTGCCCCACGGTCATTTCCTTTCATTCCTCAGGCCAGTGTGAAGGTAAAATAAAGACATGGACACTCATATTCGGCCGAGTGAACAAAGGAATGCGTTTGGTGCTCGGGGTGAGACAACTACAAGTCGGTGAACCTACAATTCTAGGCAGGTGAAGCAGCACTTACCGTGACTTTCGCCTCCACCTCTCGGTGGAGCAGAGTGTCTTCCCCTCCTCGGAGCAGCGCGGCCGCCCTCTCTCGGCCCCGCACGGTGGTGCGCCCCGCCGCCGCCCTCCGCGTTGCCAGCGAGGGCCCCCGCGGACTGACAGGAGAGAGGGGAAATAGAGAGAAATCAGAAAGAAAGAAAAAAAAAAGATGAAAAGGAAAAAGGAAAGATGAAGAAAAGTTAAAAGAAAGAAAAAACATAAAAAGAAAAAAAAGATAAAAAGAAAGAAAAGATAAAAAGAAAAAAAAAGGGGAAGGAGGGGGGAAAGAGAGAAGAGAAAAAAGGGGAAGACCAAGGAGGGGAAATAGAAAACAAAAAAAAAAAAAAAAAAAAAGAAAAGAAAATAAGAAGGAAAGAAGGACAAAAGGGAAAAGGGGAGAAGGTGAAAAAAGGAGAAAAAGATGAAAAATTGAGAAAAAGGGGGAAAAGGGGGAAAAACGAAGGAAAAAGGGGAGAAAGAGAGGGAAAGAAGGGAGGAAAGAGGGGAAATGGGAAAAAAGGGAAAGGAAGGGAGGAAGAAGGGGGAGATGGGGGTGATGAGGGAAAAAGAAGAATGGAGAAACACAAAAGACAAAAGGAGAAAGGAGAAGGGGGGAGAAAAAGGAGAGTTTTCTTCACTGAGGGAGGCACCCACGCTCACAAGGAAGCAGTCACGGCCCAAGTGTGTCGCTATTCAATAAGCATTTGTACGATGCTCTTAGATAACTGGTTTCACTTTTAGGTTGCCCTGTGTGGAGTCAGGAGTTGGACCCAATGATCCTTACAGGTTCCTTCCAACTCAGGATATTCTATGATTCTAAGGAGTGGTACTAAAACTCAATTCAACTTCGCTATAATACTTTCAGGACAGGATGTCAAAATACCATGCAAATGCTAACATTTAATGAAATGAAAGAAGGGAAATACACATTTGTCCTACCATATTTTTTCTCATTAGTTGTTTTGTAAAAGAGTTTAAATTAAATCAAGGACTGATGCCGTAACTACCAGCAATAAAACAGTGTCAGACCTACCGATTCTTGCTTCTGGGGTGGGGAACATGTTATGCCATATGCTGTGTAAAGGCAGTGATGTAGAAGACAGGCAGGGAAGGGATACAGAAAACGTTATCTCCAATTCACAGGTTCAGAAGAGAAACACAAGAAAACTACAAGGAACACCCAAAGTCACTTGTGCACTAGACTGAGCAGGGGGTATAGCACAAAAGCAGAAACATTTTGATCTGCTCCAGCATGGCATTTCAAGGAAGCAAGAGAGGAGCTGTGTGCAGATGTCTCCGTGCCGTTACTGACACAACACTGCCATTTTTACTTGTAGGGATTCTGGAGGAACAAAGACTTTCAGTCTTCTGTCATAACTGCCTGGAGGTTCTCCTGACCTTTTCTTTTTTCCCTCCCATTTTTCCAGGTGATTAAACAGTGCAGTCAGAAAGCTCAATTATAATGCCAAAAAGCCAGCAATTTTAACACCACAAAAGGATAATTGTGCAATACTTCAAGGCCATATTAGTTTCAGTATGGACTGACCCTCAGCCGGGGATGACTGAGTGGCAACAGTACCCAGCACAATGACTGACAGAACTGGGACATGGCAAATTGCACTTTTGAAGCCTGCAGCTGAACGAGAGCTAGGGAATATGGCTTGCATTAAAAAGCCATGTACTGTATTCTTAGAACAAGGGATGAAGTAGGACAGCACACGAGTACTTCCCTTATAAACCATTTTACTTGAAACTTTTTCCATCCTCCTCATTATCCTTTGCTAGTAAGAGATGGTTGTCTGTACTACTTGGCATAACATTACATATATTCTTACACTATATTACAGATCTGTTCTAAATTTAAGAGATTTTCCTACCTGCAAAAGTCACATTAATTGAAAGAACAGCTTACAGTGTGGCATCTATCAAGGGGCGAGTAAAAAGACTGCTTTTCCTCCCCTCAAATCAGAGCTGCAATTGAGCCTCAGTACATTATTGCTGTATTAGAGGTCTCAAGTGTCTCACCTGTAAATGCACAATGAAGGCACTCAAGCATACACAATTTTGACACCACGCCAAATCTTAGCTCATATCTTTGCTACCTGTGTGGTTCATTACATTCCCAGCCTATATATTCCTGGTGCTGAATGTGAACAATTGGCACCACAGGTAAGATCCTGAATGGGGAAGAACCTAGGGTTAGCCAGAAGTAAACATACAGTATAGGCGACATTTACGTTGTCCCACAGGTTTTCCACCTGGTCAGAAAGGAACCTGCATTCCATTTCTCAGTTTCGGGATGTTTCTGTATTTTTGCTATTTACTAATTAGCTTTAAAAGATGACTGAAAAAACAGTTGGTTCTGTTTCCACAGGTCCCAGGAAATTTGCACTCTCTTCGTCACTGTGGTGTGTCTTCCCCAGGAAAGATTCCCATATGGGATATCCAGTGGCCTAAGGCACAGAACCTTCTCCTGGGAAGGGAGCTTGAACCCATCCAAATTAGGAACTGAAGGCAGCTCAACATATCTCACTTTCCAGGATGTATGGCAAGTAACCGCTATTACAAAGGCACATACATCTATTCACCCCCTTACAAAGTCCAAGATGAGCTTCTACTTACAGGTGATCATTTATCTACCAAAGGGAATAGGAAATTCCCTCCTTTAGTTTTGAGTGATCCCTTCAGCAGATAAATACTTCACATTTTCTATTGCCACCCAGCTTCCATCAGGCAAGTAGAATGTGGCAGCAACAGAACAGGTGCAATAGGGGGCCTGCGTCTTCACCCCAGGAAACAAGGATTTGATAAGTAAAACTCTCTTCTTCTGTCATTATAACGTATCAGAATCCTGGAGGCATGATTCAGCTCTGAGCTGTTGAATCCTGGTGACTCAGTCTGCGTATTGCAAAACCAGTTCCCATTTCTGTGCCTTATTTTAAAAAATCAGTACCCATTTCAGCTCATGCTGACAGACAATATGGTAAGTAACACTAAACTAACATTTTTACTTTCAGAGTGTGCTTTGAATAGGGTAGCCTCAACTTACAAGTTATTTTAACAGTTCATTTCCTAAAATAACTAAATCCCTCTTTCCAAATATTACATCCATATGCAAGCTGACTCATAGCATGAAGTTTCACTGAAGCCATAGCACGGTCACAGCAACTTCAGTGTAAAAGTAATAATCTCAATCTACAGAGAGACCACCCTCAGTGAAAGAAAAATCACCAAACCCTACATGATAAAAACAGGAAAAAAGCCTTGGAGGATTATCCAACAATCAGCCTAAAAGCACAGGAAGGCAGTCTGGAGAGGGGATATTAATGTCTTTAGTTCTTGAATGGCTCTAGAAAATTCTATAGCAGGGATGGAATTTTCTATCCAATTACACAGGGAGACTTAAAATAGATAAAGGTTATTACAAAACTTATGTTGGATTTTGCCTACAGCATGGTCAAAAGAGGCTATGATTTAACTGAGATTAGAATTTTAGACATGCTTTTACATGCTTTTAGCGTTGCTCCTGCAGAACCAGCCTGTACAGATCAGGTTATTTACAGATTACGTGCCTGGAAACAGGGAGGTTAAAACATGAAATACGTTAAAACATCTGGGATTAATCTTGCAACTTTTGCTAAAAGATTCAGCAACACACAAGTGGCCCAGCATCTACAGATCTGCTTGTAATTGCTACTTTCTATTACAACTTTCAAACTACTGCCACATGGCTTTCCATTGATTCATGACAATGGAAATGTCACTGGATCAATGACGTTAAATGCCGTTTTCAGAACAGTAAATGCAAGTTTTGAAGTGACCAATGAAATGGAGCAATTATGTAGTTTAGCATTTGCTTTATGCTCTTTGAGAGAACTGTTACAAATTCCTTTAAGTACTATAAAATGGTAAGTGCATAAGATGCAAGCTAATTTAAACCCGCTTTGCCGTAATTATGTTATGGTAAAATCTTAAATAGTCACTACATAAAATAACACTTTAAAATATGAGTTACATTGTAAGAATCCTAGTTTATCAATAATTATGTATTTCAAAAGAGGAGACTGACAAAGTATTTTCTTTCATACATTTCTTGTCTCTCTCTGCCACCATGGTGCTAAGCCTGTATTACCTGTGCCTGCACTAACATAGCCAGGAGACTGAGTGCAGGAGCAGCAGTCAGGATTGAAGTGTCAACAAAGGCAGCGGGTACTACTGATGTCTCTTCTACACTACCATCCCTGAGCACCACAACAGAACCAGGAATTATCTGGACTCCAAGGTTCCCTGGTAAAGACAGATTTGAAGCGGCATAGCCACTTCCCTTCACGCTAAAAAATAAATGCTGATACATTCTAGCATCAAATAAGCCTGTAAGATCAGAATTACGTAGTGTTAATGTTAAGCTATTTTATTCCAGTTATACAGTCCTTTGGCCACATCACATTCAACTGTTCATTTAGCCTAGTACAGATCTCAATTAATTAATCCACAGGGTTTCTTTCCAACGACAGTTTTAATGCAGTGCTAATGAAGGCCCCTTATTTAATCTTCTGCCCCTTCATTTAAAAAGTGATTTTAAACATACTTCAAAGAGCACTTTGATACTAACAGGTCACTGCAAAGACTTCCACTGAGAAGAAAACATTAAGGTAAAATGCCCTACACCCTCTACCCTCATACACAGAGGAAAGATACGAAGACATGACAAATAAAAATTTGTAAGGCATTTTACTTGTAGAAAAGCAACATTTTATCATCATTTCACAATAAAAAGGTAAAATCTGTTTGGTGTTCTACAGATATGGTGTACCAATTCATAATGCAACATACTGTAATACTTCGTATGAAAGGTAGGAGATACATTGCTGGATTTAGCCACTAAGTCCTGGTGCCTCTTTGTGGATACTTTCTTAATTGCAGGTCCTTCCTGCTACACACAGCATCTTTTGGAATACAAAAACTTGGAGTGTTAAAAGACACTGAAATGTATCTGGAAAGCTCAAAATCAGAACCAGTTTCTCACTCCATAATAATAGCTCTACCAGATCACTGAAACAAATGGCACCTTGTATGTAAACTATCTGTCCCATCATCCTGCTCTCCCCCTATATATATATAAAAAATGTCTTGATAAAGAAAATTGTTCCATCTTCTTGCTTCTGTATTCATGCAACTTCAGTATCAGATTTCTTTATTTAGACATTAAACTTTAAAATGAACAGTTACTTATCATGGGTCTTTTCCACCATCTTCAGTGCTAATCTTCCAACCATTAGCAAACTGTTAAGGAGGAAAAAAAACCCCACAGAATTTAGTAATAATAATAACAATAATAATAATAACAACAATAATAATAATATCAATTCCTTTTCAAATACTTCCCACGTAACTACTGCATGAAAACAAAATTCACAAAATATGATTCACTCCATCTCTGTTTAATTAAGCAAGTAAAAAATCACACATAGGAGAGTAAAGAAAAAAGTACATTGTGTGGTACCTGACACCAGCAATTAGCCCTGCAGGCATGAATTTTCCAGAGTTGTAAAATCTTGTTCCCATGACAGCAGTCAGTGTTCCAGACGTAACTTAAATGAGAGATTATAAAGTACAGTCAGGCAGAGATGCATATGTGTGAGAGACATGGTACAATTCAGAGCTAACAGAATAGAGAAAAGAAGTGAAAGGGGGCTGTTTCATGTGATAGACTAAAAGAGTCAAACTTTAGAATGCCTCAATGCATGAAGAGTAAATATTCTGAATCGAGTTCTAGCAGACAGTGCGCTCCATATGCTTCTGCACATGCGCCTCAAGTTTCTTTGTCAAAACATACTCCTTTGGAGACTAGAAAAAAAGCCTATGCTAGATTCCTCTGGAACCTACTCCTTCCTTCTGCACAGGTGAACCACTAAATGTGCACATAATTCCCTCACTTCTCACAGTATCTAACTGGTAGCAATATTCAGAGAATGAACTGATTTATGCTTGCAAAAGACTTCAAAAGGGAAATGTGCTAAGCTTTACCAATCCATTTTAGCTCTGCTAGACCTTCCACTAAGATCTGAGAGTTAAACGTATCCTGACTACCTGACAGAGACACATAGCCAGGTAGGTTCACTAAGTCAGTAAAACAGAAACAGCAATCCCTGGAATGCAGTATCTCAAAGAAACACTGAATACTAAGAAAACTATAGGGAAAAAATACCAATGTAATCTTTAGTCTTAGCACACATCTGCTACCCAGTGGTAACAGCTACACGCAACATGCTATTCCAACCATTCTTATCTTCTGCAATTGCTTCTACATAGTGACTGGTCCTGCAGGACCCAGCTCATATCAAATCCCAATCACGGCATCCTTCCTCTCTAACACCACCCTAAATATTCTCATTGACATCTAGCAATCTCATATAAGGAGATATGCAAGAGATTAGGACAAGAAAGAACCAAAATATTTCAGTATTCAAACACCTCAACCTCTAATCAGCAGCCAGTCTTCATATGCACACTTCACTAAATTAATTTTGTCTGAAACAGAAGTAGAATACACCTTCTCATAAAACTTTAAGCACAAAAAGGACAAAGACACCATATACTACTGAATTATAGAAATGTTTCTGACTGTATCACATTTGGGAAAATACTTGCTCGCTCCTCTTCAGCTTGCTGTATCCGCACATTTTACTCCAATTATTTAGGCTTAGATCATGCACAGCTTTTGACCTACCTAGTAGATGTAGAAGTGGATTGCACTGCAGACAATGCTGAAGTGAAATGCTGAGCCTTTTCCTTTCACTTCTGACTTTCACATATCAAAGAGCTAGATTCCTTGCCACTGCTTCAGTGAACAAATGCTGTAGTCTGTGGCAGGTCTCCAAGCACTAAGCAGTGACTCTCCATAGTTAGTTTCTCCAAGTCAGGGAGAAAGGAAGCTCCAGTTCCAAGGAGGAAGAAGAAATGGCATTGCTGAAGCTTGCTCCTCTATCTCCCCAGGAATACAACACATTTGTAATTCTACATATTTGTCAAACAAAAATAAGTCAACCACGATCTCTGCCATTTTCAGCAATAACAAAATAACCTGCTAGGGGTATGGGCAATCTGCAGGAGAATCACACTTCCTGAACTGAAATGTCCAGCCTCCTGCAGAATGTTGAAAGTAGGGTCCAGCCAAAAAGAGGACACACAAAGGTCAGACATCACTTTACTAGCGCTTCCTCTGTACTGTGATCCTTTAAACATGCCAGTACAAGACAGATGCATGGTGGCAGCCACCAATTCAGCAAAGCCTGGGGACTGAAACATAGCTGGTGCTAGGGAACTGTCACTCACTGATGTCTTTTATAGATTGTGAATGGAGAAGATTCTACTAACACACTGGCCAGACATACAGCAGCCTAGTAAGTGTGAGGCACCAGCTGAGCTACAGGAACTTCCTACCTACACTTTCTCAGCCCACTTTAATTGTAAGGTATCCTACTTATTAGTGAACAAGAAAAGTTCAAGTCATGTTATTTTGCAACTGGCATAACCTTTAAACATATACAGGTTAAAGTGACAGATGATAATCTGTCTTAACTTGATTGCAACCCCAAGTTCTGTATGGTAAATTGCACAAAGACAAAATTTAGGAGATTCACACTGTACTACATGTAAGTTTTTAAACACAAAATGCTTCTTCGATTTATTTTGCTAAAGGATGTGAAATAGTGGAATTTGTTTTGATAATTTTAAACTGCCTAAGTTTCACTTCATCCTAGCATGCATTTTCCTTCATAACCTGTGGGGTTTTTGACATTCAGAAGACAAACTAATGATAAATAACAAATATTTCCTCTTCTGTTTTTCCTGTAGAAAAGGAACAAAAATGCCAGTTTGAACTATCACCCAAAACACTGCATACTTCTTGCAAAAGGGATGCAGTAATACAGTGAGAAATCACTGAGCAAGACACACCAAGACAAGCACTTTTTAATACACATTCTTAATATATGCTTTAAAAAAATAAGTAACACTAACAGCTCACACTCCAGGGAGAGCAGTTGAGTTTGGCCACTAATGGAGATTTTTCACAAACCCACTAGTTTAAAGATTGGATTGAAAGTGGATTCATAACACCATCAGTTTAACTCTTCTGAAAATGCTTTTATGTACTCATTTTATGTTAGGATAAATATAATCCCTTCTAATTAAGATTTTAAACAACTTACTGAGAGAAATCCAAACATTATTTGGATTCTGTGAGAGCTGATAGGCACCCAGTCCAGCCAAACTCCCAAACAAAAGGCCAGCAGCTAGTGATGGGACACTACCTGAATGAGATAATGCATTTATTAGAAGCTTAGAAATAAACTTGCTCATCACTTTATTTGTTTAGTAAACCACCAACATTAACAGAAAAAAACAAAAATTGGCATTAATAGTAATAAAGTAGATTAGGGTGGGGTTTTTTTCTTTTAAAATAGTAAGACCATGCTGATCTGCACCCAGAAACAGGTGCAAATACCCCTTCATAAGATACAAACAGCATTAGTATTTAATTCTTTAACAGCAAAGCCATTAATCTGTCTATGATGGAAAGAACAGTGAGAAAAGCAGAAGAATCAGTGTTTGTGCAAACTGAAGTGTGTTGTTTCAACACAATAATATCAGAATTTCTTGAGAGGCATTAAAGTAATGGATTAAATACTAAGGGGTTTTCATCAGAAAAAAAGGCACGTGGACTGAACTGGGCAGGAGGGCATGCAGACAAAAAGCGTTGCTGAAGAGAGGAGTTGAATGAGAGAGGTCATAGCTCTTAAATACACCCGTGATCTGATCCAAAGGTAACTGCAGATTTTAGAAGAATGCTCCCTGGACTCACTCAAACTCTGGATCAAGTCCTCAGTATAAATTATAAACCCAAAATACAAGAAGATAAAGGATACCACATCCAAGTTGGTGATTTAAAGATCACGTCAAGTAATGAAGTGTATTGACCACTGTAAGTGGTGAATGCCCCTAATAAGGCTAATGAAAAATTCAGGACTTTATGCTATTGAGGGTGGCTCTTTATATACTCCATTTTCCAGGCCACCTTTGAAAGACTCAAGGTTGCAAAGCTAAGCTGATAAAGATCTCCTTTCCATGTTACAGGAAGGCTGCACATTGTAACCAGAAAGTAAACATTTTTCAGTGGTCAACAAAGTAACTGTAACATTGCTTCAGATCCTGGTTTTTTGTAAGAAAAGCAAGAGTTAAAGATGATAGAAAGCACCAGATATTCTTGTACACTACAAGATGCATGCTCTAGTAAGAGGCTGCTCTGCACAGAATAGAGTTTGGCAACAAACATGTTGTACCCACAATTCTTTCCACAAGCCTGGGAGCCAAGAAATGACCATCATACGCTTGAATTTTATCTCAAGGCGTTGTTTAAGCAGTTATGACATATACACTCTAGCAGGACAACCACATCACCTTTGGTTCAGGAAGTTCCTGAGTCTCAAAACACTGGGACACAGAGAACTGACTAAATGAAGAAAGGAGGAAAATCAGTCTTTATTTACCCTGTTCTCATATTCTACTCTCTAGTCTCAGCACCTACTGCTGATCGCCACCTGTATGGCTAAACAGACCTTCTGATAAAAGAATATATCAACACCTTAACTTTATGGATGCAGGTTCCATTTTATGGGGGGGTTTCTCCAGGTTATTACTGGGGAAATGACAGTTGTGGGTTTGAAATTTTTTTGTTGTTTAATGCCTATAGGTCACCATGAAAGCTCTTGCTTCCCCTTTAAAAATCCTGTGATATGGATACCCTCGCATCCACATGGCCTTGTCCTCCCATCTGGGAGGAGATAATAAGGGATTTTTAAAGCTGAAGAGGCAGTATTGCAGCAGGGCTGAATCCACAGTTCTGCCTGGAGGAGGGCAAACTCAGAAAAGGGATAGGAAAGGAAAGCAGTAGGTCAGAGTTATGATGCAGCATTCAGAAAAGGAACCAGTTTAAGGATCAATTTGCATTGTTCAGCTCTATTTGGAGAAAAGATACTTCTGAAAATGCTGCAGCTTGAAGTATACTGCTGCCATCAAACATTAAAACGTGAACAAATCTCTAAGGGAAAAAAAAAATGGCAATTTAAGCCGTACAGAGCATTAATAATAAAACGCTTATATTTAAAATAACAGGGAAAAAAAAAAAAGCCTTTCTGAAGCAAATTTATGTCAGCTCTCCCAAAGAGCACAATGCAGAGGCAGGACAACAGCATCTACCAGAAAGCCAATTGTTGGCTTATCAGCCAAAAGCAACAGCTCAACCCAAAAAGCACCACACCCCAACAACAGCAAGTTAGCAGAACATGGCACAAACTGATAAACCTTACATCTGCGTTAATTTCGAGATAGGACTCTTTGGTAAGAAGCCACCCAACTCACAACAAAATTACTGGGGGAGTTGAGGGGAGGACGGAGAGGGAGACACAAGCACCTTCCCACATCGTACCTGCTTTTGCATAGCCAATGACCCCTCCTGATGCCACCAAAGCGGCGTAGCCAAAGCCGAGCCAGTCCACTGCCATGCCGAAAACTGGAAAAGAAATTACTGTGAGATCAGCATCTCAAACCCCAAAACACAGCGTTCTGGCGCAGGGACTTTTCTACACGCAAGGCCTACTTAAAGCCTAAACCCTAACCGAGTTCAAGAGCTGAAACCCGATTTGTTGCGAATGCAGCCCTGGGGAAGGTGCGGCGGAGGGTACGCGGCCAGAACTCACCGGCCCAGCCACCGCGCTCCGCAGCAAACCGGGGCGGAGCAGGCTGCGGAAGTAGAGGCGAGGGAGCAACGCACCGCCCAAAGCTTCCCTTTTCCGGCTATTCTGAAAGTAGCGGGCGAACTTAATCAGCAGACTGCAGCGGGGAAAGTGCGTACCGCTGTCTGGGGTGCGGAGGAGAAAGTCTTGCCGCCTTCCCACCGTACCTACTACGGATGACTCCCCCTGCCGGGGTATCGCGGCTGCCCGAGCAAGTCACAGTGTGTGCAAAAAAAGAGAAGAGATCTCAGGGCAGCCAAAGTTTTGTCTGTTTTTCCAGTGAGGGGCAAAGCTCTCTCCTAACTGCATTGGTGTACACCCAATCTGCCCAAGTCGTGTACCAGAATGTGGTACAGGTGAGAATTCGGGTTTGGGTTTTGGAGTAGCATGAGCTGCCACTGTTGGCTGCTGCTAGCTTTGATCAGTAATTTCAGTATAGCCCTTTCACGGAAGGTTTCTATAATATGCAAATTATAAGCACAGCTACTGCCTTCTTTTCCTCCCCCCCCCCCCCCCTTTTTTTTTCTGGAAAAAAACAGATGTTTACAGTGGTCTACAAAGATAAGCATTTTATTTCTTTCCACGTGCTGGAACTGCTTTCTTCAAGTAAATGGTTATGCATGACTTATTCCATTTGGCTATGCACTTACCTCCCATGAACATTTAACCATAAAGAAAGAAAGAGCACTCCTTTAGCCAAGCCCCGGAGCTGAGGGGCTTCAGCTCTTCTTTGTAACAGAACGCACAGAACATCAGAGGCCTGCGCTTTCTGCAAAATGCAGCAGTGACTCCTCCCGGTTTCTGTACTGGGCATGATGTGCTGTCCTATGGAATACCCCTTTGGCTAGTTTGATTCAGGTGTCCTGTCTCTGCTTCCTCCTGGCTTCTTGTGCCCCTCCTCATTAGCAGAGCATCAGAGACTGAAAAGTCCTTGATATGAGTAAGTGCTACTTAGCAACAACTAACATTGGTGTGTTACCAGCATTGTTCTCAGACTAAAGCCAAAAAACACCACCACACCAGCTAGGAAGAAGGAGAAAAATAACTGTTACAGCTAAACCCAGGACAGTTCTCTAGCTGCATTTCCGATTTTCCCATCTTTATGAATCAGCCTAATGGTCAGAAAGGCAAGAACAGTTTAATTCTTTGTTGGCTTAAGTGGTTTAAATACAGATCCCCTATCTCCCTGAAAAATGCCCTAACCAACACAGATCTAAGGCATCCTGGATACGGTTCCCGTTTCTGTTCAAGCCCATAATGGCCCTGAGGTTCAAGTTTCACTAAGCTCTGCTTTGTAATCGAGAGCCGGGGATCCCCAAGAGGGAAAGCAAGAAAACTGGAAGAAACCCACAACTGCTGGAGCTGCTGAACTCACCTAGAGCTCAGATGAGATGCTGCTGTTTCTTGCAGCCAGCTCTCGATCTTCTCTAACAGCGTCACGCACACTTTTCTGCCATAGGAAGATCTTTCTCACCACTGACATCTCTTGCTCTGCACTGCTGCCTCCCCTACATTATTCTAAGCAGTTCCTGAAAACTACAAAGGAAAATGGGCTTAAAATGAAGATGTTTACAAAGAAGTAACAACAAAAATTGCCAAGCACTGGTTAGTAGCTGAGCATTGACTCAAGGTATAGGAAATAGCTTACCCTGTCGCCAGATTTGGCACAAACCTTTTTTTTTTCTGATTTTCTCTATCTTAAGGAAGAACAGATTATTACTAAAGTAAATCAGAATAAAGTATAATTCTAATTACTCATTGAAAACAGAAGAAATAATGACTACTCTGGTAGTGCGGAAAGCAACATTAAAATGCCTTAATTTAAAAGAAATAAGGAGAACATTTTAGTACAGCTATTTGACCCTGTTCTCTCCAGCTCAACTTTGTTTTTCCTACTGTAATCAGATAGCAACTGAAATAAGGGTAAAATCCTGTTCCCTTTGTTTAAGTGTAAAATAGACAGGTGACATCAGCATGACAAACATTTCAAATGTCAGATATGTTTGGGTTTTTTTAAGAGTGCAGCTCAGATTGAGGACTGGAAAAAAATACTATGAGAAAGGGGAAGAGAAGGTAAAACCCAACTGATATAAACTCTTCTACCTAAAATATGTACCATATTCTGAACAAAAGATTTCAATCATGTGAACCATGGGCACCAAGACTTTTAAAAATATTAAATGCGTGAAGTATGGATACAGTAAAAAACCCAAACATTTTGCTTATAAAGTCTGGAAGTTCATGTCAAGAACTAGAAAGTATGATTTTCTGTGAATGGATGAATGTATGTACGAATGGAATATGATCTTAATATTTTAACTAAATTTAAGAAGATCCTTCTTATTGTAGGAGAACAATGCATAACAAAGGCAGATCATATTTTGAGTCAAATGAACAGTAATTTTTTCAACACCAAAATGAAAACGTTCATGTGTTTTTAATATGCATTTAAGTGAGACAAAAATGTAACCGAGACAGATGCAGCTTTTCTTATCATTTTACCTGGATTTTCCAGAGCCAGTTAAAAAGTGTATGCTATTGTAAACAGGAAAATATAAACATTACATATTATGAATCTATTTTTGCCTCATTCACCTAGGGAAAGTTGACGTGTCTTTTTTGCTACTTCCCAGGATGATTAGGCAATTTATTAGGGTAAAAACATTTATTACTTTTAATCAACAGATCAGTTCAGAGGTATATGTCTTGCCACAGGTTTATATCTTTATAAAAACTACAGCAACACCAGCATCTACTTTTTATCTGAGAGAGAAAGTAGCTGCCCTCATGCTGAGCTATTCCGTTTCTTTTTCTTCTTTTGCAGTGGAGCTTCCAATTTCTGCTTCTCTGGAGCAATTTTTCTTTTTCTTTTTGCTGTTTTACCACTTTCATCAGTCCAACAAACTTCGTTTTTCCTGGCGATGGATGGTTTTTCGTCTTCATTTGCTGAAAAAAAAGGCAAGAAGTTATTCACACTGATACTTATGTCCAGTCTGTATACTCTAAAATGGCACAGAGACATATTTGTATCTTATTTTATAAAAGGGGTTATAAATGATTTTTTTTATTTAGAGTGAAATGTGCAATTTATGCTAGCTTTGCCTGTGGTATGAAAATATCTAGAGATCATGTAAATAGATTACAATACAGAAAAACAACAACAAAAATCCAGTTATGTAAGACTTCCTAAGTTTCACTCACCTACCCTCAGACCTAGGTAAAAAAAAAAGGCCTCAGAACTATTTTTTTTATAGGAAAACAAGACATGCACTTCTATCAAACTATTTCTTCTTTTCTTATCATTCTCAAAAGCTTCACAGTAGCTTCCACAGTAAATTATTCCAGTAAAGAAAACAAAACTTTCATGCAATAAAAGTGAAAAGAAGTTTATGTCCTCCAGCATACATGAGATGCTATCAGATTGGTAAGGATATCTGTATCACTTGCCAGTGTCTTATCCCCAGTTCTTCAAGATACCAAAACTTTTTCCAATGCATACACTAAAACCATTTAGTACATTCCATTTCACAGCCATATCAGCAACTGAAAAAACATGCAGTTCTCTTACCTTGAGACAATGTTGCAGCCTTATCAGAGTTTTCTTTAATTTCTGAAGCTCGGTCAAGCCAGACTGCAAGACACGTCAGCCTAGCTTTTGTATTGACTTCACACAGTAAAGACAGTACATCTTTAATCTGAAGATAATATAGAAAAAAGACTAATTAAATATTATTTTTATTTAAATTTACTTCAGTATTTAAAGTAAGGAAGTTTCTTACTGCCCACCTTCTACTTCCGTTCTGGTGCCTAACAATGTTTAGAACTAAAGACTGCATACCAGTTAATGGTCACATTGTTATACTCTTGCTCCCGATACCTTCCTCAGTGGTGGTTTTACAGACAAAAATACCAGTGGCTTTAAGAACATACCTTGATAAGCAAGATCAATGGTTTTCAGGCATATCGGGTTTAAGTTTAACACGAGGAATAACTAGAAGGGTTACAGACATTCCCCCACATCAAAAAAAAACCCAAAACCAAACCAAAAAACCCCCAATTAATGGTTTCATAAGTTTCTCTAGATCAATAGGGGTTTATTTTGTACAGCTAAAAAAAATCTGTATTAAGTTACTGCATCAGATTCCTTTTCTCCCTCACAAAAGACAAGGCTGCTGATCACAAGTAATGCCTTTACAGCATGTCTCAAATTGGTTAATTGCAGTTTTATCAGTCAGCTCTGCAGAATACTTGAACAAATATCAGACATCGGGATAAAGTGTCACAAACGTGCAACATAACAGCATGAGCCTATCAGAAACTGCTCGCATTAGGATACTCTACTTCACAGAGCCGGACAGAGCACACAGTTATATAAAGTTTTAAAAAATTTTGCTAGCTCAGGAAGAAAAGAACGCATTTGGGAAAAATAAGAACAGACAAATTCAGATAAGATGTATAAAGACTATAAATGCTGTGAGGTATTTATTTGAACTATTCAAGATACTTACAGTGAAATACAGTAGATCCTTTATTACAAGACACTACATTAAAAAAAAATCTAATTGTGATTTTAAAAGACAAGCCCAGAGCAAACAATCAACATGGGAAATGTTAAAGATAAGACAGGATTCCTTATTAAACTGTGCTACTCAGAACTGCTTGAAAATACAGGAAATGAAAGTACGCAGTACACTAACCTGATTTTTCCAAAAGGACAACCTTTGCCCCTACATGAACAACCACACCCCCTCAAGCCTCAGGGTTTTAGAATAGCAGCAGCAGTCACCAGCATTACAAAAATTCACAGCAGTCCTTAGAACACAATGTAACTGATTAGATAGTCATTAGGTCTGGCCAGGCAGGTCTGAAGGGAAGCCTGACTTACAGAACCAGGAGATGAGATCTCTGTAATATCATCAGATTTTATAGTTTAAAAAAGTTACAATGGAGAAATATGCAAGTCCATGAAAGTATGTGCACATACATATATGTCTCTACTGAACATAACATGAAGGAAGATCAAAACATCCAGATTTCAAGCAAAATTTCCTCAGTGACTCAAAATTAATCTTTATAACAGAACTGTCTGCAATTTTGGTTGTCTGATATTTTTCCATAAATGTAACACACAGTTAAATAGACCAACCTTATTTAGATCCAGATTCCACATTTTAATGTAACCGTCACTGCAAGCAGTAACAATAATGTGCTGTCCTTCTCTTTCAAAACTATAGAGATCTTTTATTCTGTGAAGAAAATGCAGTACTTTGTTACTTTATAGCATGGCAGCTCAGTTCAGAACACAAATCTGACAGAAATTAAAAAGATGGGTAGGCAACAGTTTAAAAATCATTTTGAACAGAAACCCCTTGAACAACAGGCAGATACAGTAATCTGTTTTGATGGCTCTCATTTACAGTGGGAGTGGCTGTCTTTGCTAGGCTCCTTAGGATTCAATTCAGAACACTTTAAAACTTTTAAGCACACACTATTAATGACATCAATGGTATTTTAGCTAATGCTTTTGTGTTTTGATGAACTAGAAGCAGGATTTGGACAAATATCCTGTCTTCAGTAACAATAGAGAATAAGTGATTAACCTCCTATTGTCTGAAAGAAGTACAAATGGTTTGTTTTATTTAAGCATTCCTAAGAATCTGTGAAGACTGGTTAAGCATCTTTTTAAATGATCTTGCAGGAAAATACTGGTACCCAGCTTCAGAACTGCAAAGACCACACACACAGAAGTGTGCACCTCATAAATTTAGAACTACAGTATTTCTAATTCTGTATCTTACTGCTTTGCAACTTGCAAGGACAGCACAGTACTTCCGCTCATACGAAAAGCAGACAAGTCTGTCCTAAATTTAGCACATAAATAATCTGACGTTCTACACTAAAACAATACCAAAAGTAAAATATGCTGAACGTTGTAAGTCACTGAACTTTACTGAGTACTCAGCATTGCCGTAAATATTTAAATAGTAAACAAACACAAAATACCTGTTTTCATGAGCTTTGAATTCACACAGGCATTTTTGAGAGTCACAGCTGTAGAACCTTATAATTTCATCACCTCCAGCTATGGCGAGGATAGAATCCTTGGAATTGGGGGAAAAAAGCGCAATTAATTTCATGTGCTTCAAACCAGCTAATTTCCCATGATCTTTCCATTTTCAACTTACTGTAATAAATCTAAGTGAAGAAATTCTCTTCTCTGTTGTGATAGTGCCAGTGATTGAAGCTGTGTCAAGTTTGTAGATATCTACTTTATTTGTTGTCACAGTCACGTACTTCTCTCCATCAGGGGACCATTTAATTATGTGGGCATCTGTACATATTGACACATTGGTATACACATGAACACAGGCGTTCTGCACTTAATAATGCATTAAAATCTACAAGTAAGAATCTTTAGAACCTGCTAGACACTGTTTTCTACCTAAGCCTGAGAAAAATTCAGGGAAAAAAAAATAATAACTAAAAAAAAAATATTTAAGCAACTGAACCAATGCTCTTTAATATTTATTTCTGATTATCAGAAGTGTATTAAGAAAAACAAAACACATTTATGTAAGTGTCTTGTCCTGGCACAAAATTTCAAGGAATAAAAACATTTACTTTAGTGTTAGTGTGTTTTCCTTTTGGTAAATGATTATTATTAAGGACATAAGTCATATATGCTTGCAGCATGTGCAAAAAAGACATTGTGAAAGGTGCTTGCAATTAACTGACTTGTTGATTATTCCAGTCTACTTTTCTTTACACAACAAATAGAACTATCTAATTCTACTTTTTTAGTGGATTTAGACTGATAAACTCACTTTGCTTCAGGTTTTTGATAAAGGCTGATCGTCCTTCTACAAGATTCCAAGTTCTGAAAGACAAGAGTAAATAAAGTGCATTCTGGTTAAAACAGCACAGTGAAAATGAATACCTGTCTGCTGACATGAAGCATCCAAAGGAAGCTTTTAAGCATCTCTGTGCCTTCTTAATGCAAAAGAAAGTGATGACTTCACATATCACTTGCAGACTATAAGGTTGAATTTGTAATATTTATTTTAGAACCCACCATTAACAGCACAGTGCAGAAAGGAGCCCAATACCAATTTGTGCTGTTAAAATAGCATTTTATATATTTAAGACAGATATATAAAGCGACATATAAACACTCCAAGTGAAAAATTACTTTTCTTACACTAAGTAAAACCTGAGAGCTTTCAGAATAAACAAGTGTTCCAAAATGCACGTATAATTATACATATACAAGTGACTGTAATGAGCCAGAGCACAACAAGAAGCTAGGAACAGCAAGGACTGTTTTTAAAGACTTAAAAATATTACTGGTACCTAGAACATAAGAAGACAAAACAATGAATCTCTGAACTGTATGATGTGCAATATGCTTTATCAGTGTTGCACAGTCTAGTTCCAAAACGGAATTGTTGCTTATACAACCCTTTACTAAGAGTTACTGTATTATGACTCTCAGCATTCCCTCATCAGTTTCAACTTACCTTAATGTTTTATCTGTTCCTACTGACAAACATAATTTCCCAGAAGGATGGATAGAAAGAGATGTCACATGCCCCCTGATAAAACCAAAACAATGTATTAGCTGCACATTTTCTTTACAAAGAAAACAAACATGAAAATGTATGCAAATAAGCAGAATTAGGAAACTCACTTATGTGCCTTAATGGATTTCAGGCATTCCCATCTCTTTGTGTTCCAGATACAAATCACCCCATCTTCACCCCCACTCAACAGATGTGCAGTACCATAGAACTCCAAACAAGTTACTGTGCCTAGGAATAAAAACCAGTGCTATTAACAATGTTGTACATACCAAATAGTTACCACACAGAGAATGAATTAGAACTAGAAGTAGAGTATGAATTAACAGACAAGTTTATAGAATCAAAACATGCAAGTTATTATCCCACCCTTAGGAAAATCTGAATTATTTCCTAAGTATTTCCTCATGAACCCCCCAAACTTTCCTGTTATATTCAATCAATGATGTGATTCAGTATATCTATCAGCTGCCCTATAGCCAATACACATCTGAACTCTTTCTGGTCTGTTCTCTGAAACAGCAGTGCTCAACCACAGTGGCACAGAGCTTCTATCAGTGATAAGAAATGCTTCTAAGAAGCCCTACTTTCAGCACACAGCTAAATTTATTGCTTATGCTGCTTCCCATAAGCACCAGATTTATCATATGTGAGTTGAACACAGGTACCATGCTCAGTCTAGCTCTAAGTACTTTGGCTATCAGGAGAAAAAGGACAATCAAGACTGTGCTACAAATGACAAAAACATTGAGTGTTTTGTTTGATTTGTTTTTTGTTTCTTGGGGTTTTGTTTTGTTTGGTTGGTTTGTTTTTTTTTTCCTTTTCGTTACTGAAAGCAGCCCTTCAGAGAAGGACTTGGGGGTGTTGATTGACAAGAAGCTCAACATGAGCCAGCTTCAGTGTGCACTTGCAGCCCAGAAAGCCAACCATGGCTGCACCAAAAAACAAGTGTCATCAGCAGGTTGAGGAAAGTGATTTTCGCCCTCTCCTCTGCTCTTGTGAGACCCCACTGTAGTACTGTGTCCAGCTCTGAGGCCCCAGCACAAGAGGGATGAGGACCTACTGAAGTGAGTCCTGAGGAGGGCCACGAAGATGATCAGAGGGCTGGAGCACCTCTGCTATGAAGACAGGCTGAGACAGTTGGGCTTGTTCAGCCTGGAGAAGAAAAGGCTCCTGGCAGACCTTTCAGCATCTTTCCAGTATCTAAAGGGGGCCAAAAAGATAGCTGGAGAGGGACATTTTTTAAGGGAATATAGTGACAGGACAAGGGAGAATAACTTTATACTGATAAAGGGAAGATTCAGATTAGATATTAGGGTGAAGTTCTTTACTATGAGGGTGGAGAGCCACTGGAACTGTTTGCCCAGAGAAGCTGTGACTGCTCCACCCCTGGAAGTGTTCAAGGCCAGGCTGAATGGGACTTTGAGCAACCTGGTCTAGTGGAAGGTGCCCCTGTCCACGGCAGGAGGTTGGAACTGGATGAGCTTTAAGGTCCTTTCCAACCCAAACTGTTCTGTGATTCTACGATTCGAATGGCCATTAACTAATGTATTACACAGCTGTAATTCAGGAGACACAAAGTGGGAAAAATACCAGGTTAACTCTTCTGGCAGCAGCACCTTCCCCTCACACACAACCTCTGTTTTGTGTGGCTCATGTCACACATCTGTGACAGGACAAAGACACTGGGAAAGATGGTTCTTGGGAGTAGGCATGGTCTAGATAGAGCGTTCTGGGAGACCAAAAATGGCTCATGAGCCATTTGTGGGCCGTAGCTGCATGAACAGTTAAACCTAAAAAGAATTGGAAGCAGCTATATTTGTGGAATAATACCCAAAATAATTTTTGCGTTTTTATGCTCAAAAGCTTCCCTTGCTTGTATTGTCAGACCTCGATGGCTGCAACACCATCGCTACTACAGACTTAATAAAAAAAATATTCAATTTCTTTCTTCTGACAAGGGTCACTTTTTCTGCTCTAAGTTTCTAACATCAATGCTTTTTATGAAGAAAAGCTCCCTTACCATTGTGCTGCAGCAGTGCCCCATGTTCTACCTTCTTTTTCATGTCATAGATTTGGATTGTCTCATCTTTGCTCCCAGTGACCACGTATCTGTTATTCGCAGCTACCACTGACAATGAGGCAGTGTGTGCATGATGTGTAAAATCAGGGGCAACCGTCCAGGGCTGTAAATGAAAGACAAAATAAAGAGGTCTCTCTGACGCTTAAATTCGACTTCATCATCCCACACTTTCATTTTCTTTCAAGAAAAACGTGAAAAAAATCTATGTGTAAAATGCAAAGGAATTACACTTAGCTGTAGGTATAATGGGATCCTACAGAGTTAATGTGCTCTTAGGAGATTAGCATGACCAATTAAGACTGCAAACCACCTCCTGTAATGAGCGTTGGGCTTAGATGAAGCTGCATGTGAAAAAGCATCTCCACAGAGATAAATCTCTTGGACAAGGGAGGCGGATTCTCCCTATTTTCCACCATTGCAGGCTGGAGACACGCCTTCC
The DNA here is from genome assembly GCA_024733675.1 of Psilopsiagon aymara. Lineage (NCBI taxonomy): Eukaryota > Metazoa > Chordata > Aves > Psittaciformes > Psittacidae > Psilopsiagon > Psilopsiagon aymara. Next base: position 15,048 of record JANRGW010037052.1, on the reverse strand, counting down.
ACCTGACACCAACCCCGCGAGGCACTGTGGCATCCATCCTCTGCAGTGCTGTTTACTCCCAGCTCCGCGCTGAACGGCTGCGAGGAACGAGCTCGCACCGCAGCCCCTTGCGACCACGCGGTCGGTCTCTTCCCGGAGCTCCCCCCGGGAGCCCTGTCCGCCATCGGGCCCGAGCAGCAGGGCATCCGTGGGCCGCTCCCACACCGGCGCCAGCAGCGAGGGGCCGAGCCTGCGGCTGCCAGAGCCTGCCCCGCCCCCGAGGCGCTTTAAAAGCGCGGCCTGCGTCCGGCCCCGCGGCCGCGCAGCGACGAGTTGGTGAGTACGGGGTGCGCTTTTTCCTCTGCTCTCCCCTCGCCCCTCCGTGGGTTGGCGGGCGGCCGTTAGTGCGCATCCGCCGCCCTCCCGTTCCCGCCGCTTCCCCCGCGTTACCTCGGCGGGTCGCACAGCGAACCCGAACAGAACCTGCTCGTAGCAGCCCGCTACCAGCTCCATTCCCCAGCGCGGCACTAGCTCGGGGCCCTGCCTCCCTCAGCCGGGCCCGTCCGCCGCGCTGCCTGCACCCGCGTCGGTTCCGGGCCCGCGGCTGGAGGGCGGCAGCGCTCCTTTGAGGAACGCTCTGCGGCCTCCGGCAGCCGTCGCGGAGGAGGAAGCGGTCTGGGGGCGGCGGCGGCCGCGTGGGCTCCGCGGGTCAGGCTCCGCGCAGGGCAGCCCAAGCGGGAGGTCCTGGCGGGGCGGAAGCGGGGCTCGGCCGCTGCTGATGGCGGCGCGGAGGATGAGAGGCGTTAGTGCTGGGATCGGCGGGGGGGGACGGGGTGTGAAGGGGCACGTTACTGTGGTCGAGGACGGGCTCTGGGGGCCGCCGGCGGGAAGAGAACCGTGAACCGATCCACGGCGCGACGGGAGAGGGGAGCGGCATCCTCCCTCCCTGCGGGGCCTCGGCCATCGCCTCGCGAGCGGCTGGGCCGCGGGCGGGGCGGGGAGGCCTGGCTAGGCCCGGCGGCGGTTGGGCCTAAGCGACCCCGCGCCCGGTGCCCGCCCACCCCATGGGGCTCAGCGTAAGGAGCGCCGTGGCCCCGGGAGGGCCGTGCGGGGTTTTCCGTATTCAGTATTTTTTTCCTTCCGCTTCGTGTCTTATCGCGTAGCACAATAAGGGGGAAGCGCGGCTGCTGCAGAGGGCCGCGGCCGGGCGGGGCGCACTTCTCGTCGGGCGCCGTGGCATGTCCCTTCCCGTCGTGCCGAGTGGCTGATAAAAATGCGTCACGGCATGGGGCGTCCTGGGCCTGCTCTCGGCGGGTCCTGCTGCCCTAACCCGGCTCTGCCTGCAGTGTGAGCGGAATAAACGCTGAGGGGAGCTGCTCGTTCTTTGCTTGGCCGAGCGGTGTGAGCACAGGCCATTTTATTTGCAAATGGCTTCATCTGCCTTTTTGGCAGTGCAAGTGTAATGATATAAGCGCGGAATAAACGGTCTGGTGAAATGCGTGTGTAGTCCAGTAAAAGGGGTGGTTGAGTTCTGGAGGTTAAAACTGCCCTACTGCTTAAATGAAAGCTAGTTGTGATTGTAGGTACAGTTAAGGCAAATGAAAAAAAAACCCTAAGTTGATACATGCTGTTTTAACTACAACTTAAATATTTTTGCCTTTTAGTGAAAAGATCAAGAGGCAACCTTCAAGATCTGACAGGGAAAGAGCACAAAACTGCAGTTTTGCGTTGAAGTCCACAATAACTGATTGAGAGACAGTTGCATCACTCACCTTTTGATAGCCTTTTGCAATAAAACGGCTTTGTAGTGTGTGCCATCTTCTGCTAAATCCACACGAGTAAAAAGTGGTAAGTTAAAAGTATAAAGTTGTGAGTTCAGACACTAATATTTTAGTGTTTAGGGCATGGAGGGGTTTATGGTTCCGTTTATCAAAAAGTAGTGCTTGACTTAAAGAAACATCACTATGTGGATATTTTTATTAATAATGATCTTCTTTGACAGGATTATATTGCAGCTGATAATTCAGGTAATGAGCACAGTTAGGCTTAGTAAGAAGGCACATGCTAACTTTACTAGTATATGCTTGTATTTGAGGGCTTGTTTGTACTTGACTGCTTTCTTGGGCTCAGAAAGAGTGCAGGGATGCCCTAATTATGACATGGCTGTCCTGTGTCAGGTCAGTTTAATCTATTTTCAGAGCTAATAGAGATAAACAAGAATTGGTGAATGAACAGCTGTATATGGAAGTAGATGCAAAGTACTTTGCAAATGAAACATTTTCTGTACTGATTGATACTAGCTGGATTACTGGGGGGTTAAAGGCTTAAAGGCCATAGGAATCAACAAAGAGGTACATATGTCTTCAGGAAAGCGTGTTCACTGGTTTAGTGATAGCAGTAGAATGTCACTGGTTGTTACCCACACACTGGCAGTGAGTGAAATGGAAGAGGCAAAAAAGATGTACCTGAAAAAATGTGCAGAGAAAGCTCATGTTTACCTGTACTGTGCCCTTTGGTTTATTTCTTTTGTTCTTTAGCGTGTAGAAGAGACCACGGCTTGGTTTTAGCTGTGTAATTTGTGGGAAAAGTAAATTAACTTTTAATTTTAGCTAAATGGAAAAAAAAAAAACCAAAAAAACCCCAACAAACCACCCAAGGGGCTGTACAAAATGTATTGAAGCCTCTATTGCTGATGCCTTGTTTTTAAACTATTTTAGAATGTGGATTTTTTGTATTACTGTGTTATATGTAGGTATTTCAGAAGTAAGGTTAAGATGTAGGTGACTTAAAAGCTCTCTAAGTTTTCTAGTACATTTGCTAGTGGGAAAACTTCGTGGACTATTAAATTTTAAGAAAATGAGGATGACTTATAATCAATCCCATTGGTCATATATTGTCTTTATTGCTGTTGCTTTAACAGTGAAAAGTTAGAACTTGGAAATCTAAGTTCTGAATAATACTAAAAATGTTAGGCAAGGTGAACATCTTTGCAAGTAATTTGTCTGAAGGCTCAGATTCTTTATCTTCTTGTTCCTTCCCCACGTGTTTTTCAGCTGAAGAAGCTGAAACTGAACCTGTGCAGCCGTAGTCTTCGAGAAGGGCGGAAGACAGTTTGAGCCATGGCAAGCCAGGTAAGATCATTTGGTCAGAAATTCAGGCTTGCAGTGCCTAAACGGATTCCAGAACCATACTCAGAATTTCTAGTAAATGTAAAGCTGAAATAGCTAGCTTGCTCTGAGTTGGGCATTCTTTTAGTCCTGTGATTTCTTCTGGCAATGTAAGTGGTGGCTGTCCTTGGGACACTTCATTGCATCAACTGAAGCAGGTTGGGGGCATAACATTAAGTTTTGCAGTTTGAATTACTTGAGCATGAGTTCTTCTGAAGGACCTTGCGCATAACACTCTCTATATAAGATACACAGAGGTGTTCTAGCGGAAGAACGTTAAAGCCTGCGTAAGTAAAAAATGTTGCGAAACACCATTCTTATTTTTGGAAGCCTTTGTTCTTCAGAATCTTAAGCGAGGGAGGCAACCTGTGTTGATATGGCTGTTGTCTCCCTTGTCTTTTCTGTAGTTGCCCCACTTCCTTTTTAAACTGTGTTTCTTCGGGTTTCGGTTTTTCTTCTTGGTTTTTTTTTTTTTCCCTTCCTGCAAGAGGTGCTTTTTTTATGCCTCTTCCTGGCCTTGCATCTGGGTTTGAGTTTTCCCTCAGCCAAGCTAGTGCCTGTTCCAGGTCTGCTTTCTCCTTAAATTCCATGAATTGGCCTCCTGTTGTTCCTGGCCTGGGAGAGTGAGTCAGAGCTGGGTAGTGAGGAAAGGCATCTCACATAAGAGAAGAATCCCTAGGTGAGGAGAGATAGGGACAGCTGAGATCCCTTCTACGCAAAAGTGATGATTTCCCTGCCTCTTCATCACTCAGACTGCTGCTGCTACAGGGTTTTTTGGAGTCCTGGAGTTCGAGTGGAACACAGTCCAGTCCTGAAGCTAATTAACATTTAGGATTGGCCAACATCGAAGTGCTGTCTTTTTCCCTAATTCCAAGAGGAAGCGGTCGATCCTATAGCCAGCTTGACAAGTCAGGGGAATATGGCTGTTCATACAATCCTTTGGCTCTGTTATTTTTGCCAGGCGTTTTCCCCAGAGGCTGCTTTCCCTCATGGGAGGCGGAGGGAGAAATGGGACCCCAGGCTTCTTTCAAGGGCAAGGTGAATATGGGGAAATCACCTGTGGTGATGGGGAGTGGGAGGGAGGAATGTAAATGAGGCTAAATACTATAAAGGTGATTTTATTTTCTCCCAACAGGACTTGCTGGCGAAAAAGAGAGAATGTCTTCAGGCTTACAGCTGGTGGAGAACGCCACAGAAGAAACGGAAGAAAAAGAACAAAATAAAGCCAGGAAGAATAGAGTTTGTCCCTAGTAGTACTGCAGCCAGGTAAAGAACTTCTGAAAGAAGCTCTGACTCCTTATCTGCTGAAATTAATAGTAACCAATGAATACCATAGCTTATTTTTAAAATCCTGAAAAGGTACACCTGGTGCCTATATATTTAGGTGTTGCTAATGGAAATGCATTGCCAATGGAATAATGAGGCTGTCCAGTCTACTTCTGCCATAATTGCTAAGAAGTGGTGGCAAAATAGTTACAGCTTTTTTGAATCATGGCTGTAACCCGAGTTAATTTTTTTTTTCTTGATGTTTTTGTGCTTTCCTCCCCTTCAGACAATAAATGCCCTTTTAAAAACCCCAACAAATTCTTAAAAGGTTTTTATAAAATGGGGCTTTGAAATACTTCTTATTTTTACTGTGGAAGTGGCAGAATGGACCCTGATAAATTGAGAACTCAGTGTGAGAATGGTGGCATTGCAGTTCTGTACATTATTCTGCAGAGCGTTGCAGTCAATACTCCCCTTAGAGTTTTTTCCTTATTTGTGCAGTGATAACTACCTGCCTGTATGTTATGTACCTTAATACTACAATCAGCTACCTTAGTCTCAAGCTTAAAAATTGTTTTCTCATCTTTCTAAAGACCAGATTATTCAATATTTGTTGGGGAGCTTACTCCAGAAGTGGATGATTTCCAGCTCTATGACTATTTCCTAAAGAGGTACCCCTCATGTATTGACTGCAAAATAGCAACAGACCTGCTGGGATACTCCAGGTAATGCCTGTGAAAATTTGTGATGCTGTTAATGTTTGCTTCTAGAAGTAACATGCAGGAACATGCATTGGAACCATTTCTATATTTTTTTCAGAGGGAGGAAGAGAGATTAGTCTCTAGGATTATATTTTTTGTCTTTTAATGACAATAATACATTTCTGAAACTTTATGGTGTAAGCAGTTAACATAATCTTCTGTTTAGCCATGTGTAATTAGTAATTACCCATGTAGAAAGTAATTAGATGGTGGGGGAAGGGAGTGCTGTCACCAAAATATGTGCTGCTGTGCTTACATGCAGTAGTGCGTCCATGTAGTCTTTTGCAGTACTGAAGACAGTAATTCCCTTTTTACATGTGGGAGGAAAGTGTAAGGCCTGGCTAATCTTAGGAGGTTGGGAGACTGAAACTGTGTAAATGGGTAGTTAGTAAATAAAGCTTAGCAGATATTATACTTGCCAGGCAGTGAGTCAAGCAGGGATGAGTGAGTTTACTGTTCAGTGCTGGCTGTAATAGACTAATTCAAGAAGCTTCAGAGAAAGGAAGTTTAAAAAGAACGATAGTATAGAAGTGGGTTAATAATTAACTGTTGTAGATGCAGAGACATGGAATCTGATTACGTATTCAGATAGCAATTAAACTGTGTAGTTTCACTGGCTCTCAGCAAGTTGCATGGTAATGCTATCAAAGAATAAGCTTTTGGCCCAAGATGTTAGTTATGTGAAAGCATCTTGTGTGTAAGTGCACATGCCAGAGAGGTTGCTTAGCTAATAGAAGATGTAGTAGCTGCTATCTTCTGGGTGTTTTCATTTTTGTAGAAGACAGAAATTGAATTCATTAGCTTTGTAACTGTCATGCATACTAGAATTTTGTTTTCTCCCTTTTGAAAATTGTAGAGGGTATGCCTTTGTCAGATTTGGTGAGCAAGGTGATCAGATGAGGGCACTGCAAGACTGCCAGAATGCACCAGGTCTGGGGGGAAAACGAATCCGGCTGAGCATAGGAATTTCTAAAAGGTAACAAATGAGTTGTGCATTGATACAGTAATTCTAAATAATCAGATTCTTGTAGCTCTGCCTTCTTAAAGTCTGTGGCTCCTGTATAATGGCTGTACACACAATGCAGTCTACAAAATCAAAAATACATAAGTACTATGTTTTGACTCCATGGATTCATCAACCTTTGTAAGGGTTGCTGGGGGAATCTTAACGGTGAGTCTAGCCAGATCATTTAGCTTCGGCTTAGCTGCTGTTCTAACCAGCCTTAATTCTTACAATAGCAAAGCTGAATACATTCATAGATACTTTCCAGGATTGGGCCTGAAGCAGGTAGAAGGAACAGGAAGTGTTTTTGTATGCTGGGGAGCTTTTCTTTTAGACCTTTCTCTCTAGTTTAGGCAATGTAGCACATAATCGGTTTTACAGTAGGCTGGCAGAGAAGGGAGCTTTTAAATGGAAAAATACAGAATATAGCAGGGAAGAAGCTAAACCTGATGTTGCTGAAGCAATTTTAGAGTATTATGCTTTTCAAGTGATTGGGGCAGCAGGGAATTTAGAATGGCTTGATTTTGAGAGGGTTTATTACTCTGCCAGCTCTATTCTCTCAGTTATTTAAGGCAATTCAATTCTATAAACAGAGAATCTATACCAGATTTGATAAACTTTGATCCAGGATACAGACAAAAATGTAACTTTACATTAAACAATTTCAGTGTATTCATGAGGTATGTGCAGCTAAATAGTGAAAATAACAGCTTTTCTCTTTACTCTGGGTAATTCTGTAAATCGCCTCTGCTTTAGAGTGGTAATGCTCTTATGCAAGAGAGCGCTGTCCAGAATAGGGCTGACTAAATTATTTACAAACAAGAAGAGATCACAGAGAAACAGGTTTCCTCACTTCTGCTATCCAGAAGAATGTTGGCAGTACTTCCAGATCTCTCATTCATACAAAGATGCATGTAGGAGAGAAGTTAGTAGCAGAAGACTTTGAGACATTCTGTAGTTGTTTGTTTACTATAGTAGCAAGACAATAGGATACCTGATTGGGAACATGCGTAGCTTCACAGTCGTGAAACTAACGTAGGTATCAAAATACACATCAGTAATCTGCATCTGTTTCTGAATGGCTGAGTACTATACTTTCTCAGCATCAAAATATCCAGCCATCAGAGTAGTTTGTCACTAAGGCACTTACGTTGGAAACTTCTTTCTGAGCTCCTTCAGTTTGCATTCTTGACAAAAAGCTTGGTTCTGAGTGTTCTGTAATAAGGTGGAGATACACAGAAATTGGACTCTGCAAACACAGGAGGCCTGCCTGAACAAAGCCCATGAAGCAACCTGTTAAGCATAGAGGATTATTTTTGAACGTGCAGCTGGACTTTGTATTTCATGTAGCAAGCCTCTGGTTTTGTACCTCTGTTCTAGTACAGCCCACACTTGTGCGTTGATTCTAGTGTGAAGTTGTCCCTGAGAAAATGTATTCAGGAGTAAGAAAGTAGTTGAAAACTAATCAGCTGGACCTACAGTATTAACCAAACAAAAGACAGAAGGGCTAACTAAGACTAAATATATCTTTAAAGCAGATGTGCTTGACACGTCTCTGGTCTTAATAATTTGATTTCTATCAGTAGCTTGCATGTACAGATACTAAATATGCTCAAAATTAATACCGATAAGCATCAGGGTGTGCATTAATCCGTGTAATTACTTTTGGTATTGCAGAGGTGAGAGAATTTTCTTCTATATAAACTTGAGATCTTGTGCTATGATTTAGACTGTTGCTTTTGGGCAACTATTCAGAAAAGCTTCCTTTTAAGCTCTGAAATCTTATAGTAAATTGTTTAACTTCAGAACTGTGTTTGCAGTCATTGTTCTCAAATTCTAACTCTATGTAACTTCTCATGTTGCAGACTGAAAGCAGAGTTCCAGCGGTACCAGTCATACAACTACAATGATTATTACCAAGATTATCAGAACTACTACTCGCAGTGGAATTATGATCCTTATGCTGACTACAACTACAGCTCCTATACTCCCTATGATAACATGCAAGCTGTTGGAGACTGCTCTTTAGGAGATACTCTTATGGCTCCAGCTGTTTTTGAGGTAAAGATACTACATGTTTGCTCTAGAGAAAAAAGTTCACAAATTGTAAGTTGTGTGAACTGTGTGAGAGCAAAAAGTCCTATAACTGAAATCCTGCTTTCGGCTTAGTGTGGGTGTTAAAATAACAGGCTTCATTGAGAAGTATCTTTTAAGTGCTTAAGTACTGCATCTATAGCATTAGAGATTAATACACCATTATTCATGTATGCCAAATAGCAGTTCTGATGGCCTGCTTGTGTAGGCTTCCTCTCTTCCTGTTTTTCTGATGTACTTTGCTTAATGCAAATTGAAGAATTATTTTAGGATGGTCTTACCTTAGATCAGCTAAATTCTCAAGAGCGACTTCCAGGAGTCTTTTCCAACCTGAGCTATACTGTTACCATAAAAGTCAGTCAGAGGCACTCTGAGACTGTGATTTTTGGAGTACAAAGTTACTTTGTATTTGTGATGCTTTCCAAAATGGTTTATGATTATAATTCAGTTTAAGAGTTTGGTTTTTTTTTTCCTCTTCAGGAAACTTCAGCTATGACTGAAATCAATGATGACCTAATAACTGAAGGTAATTGAGTTTAGCCATACTTGAACCCTTTAGCAATACAAGCCAGTGACTATTGTATGAAGAATGTTTTGCAAATTCAGCTGATACAGTGGGATCCTCTGTGTGTTAAAGTTGAGATGAGGGTAGGACTTTAAAGCTGATAGTGGTATACCACGTCAAGTAGAATGGGTCATTATCAATGACACAGTAGGTTTATTTGTAACTTCACCTTCATTCTCCTTCTGAAATGGTCTGATACTGAATTTGTGATGTCCGTGTATTGATTTTGTTAAGCATATTCTGCATTAAACTCAGGAATATGCAGAAGTTTTGTTTGCAAACCCTTGAGGTAAAAGCTTACGCTGCAGGTCCTAAAAAGATTCAGCTTGCGCCTAAAGATTTGATACAAAGCTTAATTGCTTGGCCTGGAAGGTTTCCAGGCAATTCCTTACATAGACAGTCTTGTCAGTGTTCAGAAACTGTCTTCCCTAACACACATTGTGGTAGAAATTAAATTAATTTGGGGAAACTTCCATAGTTAATTACCCTTAAATCTGTTCTTTATCTTGGAATGCCAGTGTAGTCCTAGCATTCTAATACACTAATTCCAAAAGAAGCTGGACTTGCCAGATTTGTTAAAATTTTGCGTGAAAAACCATCTTACTACCTTTACTATTAAATCTGTCACATTTAACTAAAACACATTTTATTAGTAGTTTACTATTTGGGTATGTGTGCACCCCTCCCACTTGTACTTATCAGACTTTCTTTTTCAGATCCCCAGCTTTACTTGGATGTTGATGAAATGAACAGACAATTTATGGAGACAAGTGAAGAACTCTATGATTCCCTCATGAATTGTCACTGGCAACCTCTGGATACGGTCACTTCTGACATCCCCTCTGCTATTTAAGTGTCTTATATAGCATGACCGTAATAACCAAGGTGCTAAAATTACATTTCTTCTACATTACTCTAGATCATAAGTTTTAAAGCACAATGATAGGTTGGGTTTTTTTGCTATGCTTTTGACAGTTTCTGTAATTTTTTTTTTTGTTGCTCATCACTCAGAGCATCCTTAAATCCTGTAAATACTCTAGAAATGTAAAGAGTTCAATGGGGTCTAAAGATAGACTTGCCTGTGTAAATAAAATTTTGTTTCTGCAAACCTGCCAGCAAGGGATCTTACTTACATGTGTGAAGCACATTCTCTTCTGGCTTGTGGAATTTAGCTGGAGGCAGTAGGGGTATTCCACCTGCCGTTGGTATGGACAGCAGGAGTAGCAAAAACCTTGTTCTCACATACTTCCAAGTTACCTAGGCAATCTCTTACAAGCTCTTTACACGTTTGATTAGATGGCATGTGTATATGGGAGATGCTCCCAGAGTTTGTCATGGGAATGCTTGGGCTGCTCCTGCAGTCTGCTGGCACTCACTGTACTACTTTTGATCTGTTAGGTCAGTTAAAATTGCATTAGCAATATATGATTTTAAACATAGATAAGGGCAAACTTTCAGCTGCCATAGCTGCAAACATTCCAAAGACTAAAGATGATCCCTACTGGCAATTTTATTCTGCCCTTCTTACTGTTAATCTTCTCCACTGACTCTTCACAGCAGAGAAACTGGTGTAACATAATACATGCTGTTAAACCTAAAACCTAAAAATCCTCTGAGAATTTTTTAAAGAAGAAAAATCACCATTGGGAATAAAACTATCCTAGTAAAACTTGTCACCCAAGTTGCTAAACATCTGATTTTTTTATTTTTTTTTTTTTTCCCAGTTTTCATGCTCAGGTGTTTGATAGTGATGAGGTTATAAAATTTTTGTAGTATGAAGAGTTTTCAGTGTTTGAGTCAAAGGAGACCAGGGGAGGTAGCCATGAGGAAAGTTCTGCTTTAAGCTAGCAACTTCAGAATGGCTTTTTCTAAACTCTTCTTATAAGGAGGGGTATAAAGTATTTTCCAGTCATAGGGATTCTTAAGCCCATGTGCTTGCAAAAGTATTTACTCTGCTTAATGTGCATGATAAAATAAGTTGGGCTGGAAACAGAAGAATACTCTTCCAAGAAAACAGGTGTCAGAAATTATCAGAGCTAATAACTGTGGAAGCTACTAAAGTTATTGAAGACATTTGCCATGTGTGTTTTTGGGGCAACCTAAACCATAATTGCTGTGATGGCAGATGAAGTTCTCTCACCTTTTTTGATGACTTAATTACATTAAAATTGTGTTCATAACCTATGTGCTGTTCTTAAATTTGAAATGTTTCAGAGTGATGGCTTGGTGTTGGCAGGTCATTCCTAGCTGCTGACCAGATTCTCTTTACAGCTTAATTTTCAGCTAGGAATATTTTTCAAAATTCCTCCCATGAAATGCAGATGTTCTAAACCAGAAAAGGTGTTTGGAGTACTATAGAAAGTTCATTCTTCCTGGGTTTTTCTGCAGATAATACATGTAGGAAGAGACAGAAAGCAAAACACTTCACCTAGGCAGGAGGAGTAGCATCACAGTAGCATCATAGGAACTGTTTTCCCTGCTTTGGAGAGATCTAGTTGCAGGGTAACTACTTTGAATTTAGATTTCTTGGATAAATGCTTCCCTTTTGTGAAGCAGTAAGACAGACATTGGAGGGTGATGGTAGGGAAACAATGAGAATGTGTCAAGAAGTGGAGTAAATAAAACAGAATCTGGGTAGGAAAGGGGGTGCTTGTGTGCCTGCATAGAATTGTTTCAGATGACTGCAGTAGGGAGGGAACTGAAGTTAGTACGTGCAGGCCTCTTAAGTTTGGATAGGAGTACTAAAGCTTCAAAACCATACAGGATTTGATGCCACTTCAGTTGTGGTGCATAGCTGTGTTGCTTGAGCTGGGTAGTACAAAAAGGTTTAAGGGATTTTGTACATATCAAGCACCATCACTATGAGCAGCATGACAGCTTTCAGGTCTGTGTCTGTGTTGTATCATGCTTTGAAGTGGCTTGCACACCATCACCTAACATGTACTGAAGTTGCAGCAAGTAATTTGTTAAAAGCTTTTCTTGTATTACCACTTAAAAATGAGATACTAAGGATGTGCATTGGCTCAGCAGATATCCTATGGAGCATTTATGCTAATTTTTGGTATTTGGGAGGTTGACTGTAATAAGGAGCACATGTAGCTATGGGATTTCACTTAGTCTGACACTCTACTAACACAGTATGTAAATCCCAAAAAAAGCCACAGTCTGTCGCCACCCCATTTATGCATATTTTACCTGTTAACAAGGTCTCTGGACTAGAGACTGTTTCAGGCATGCACGTGCCTTCTGTAAGTACCCATATAATGAAAATTCTGTGAAGGTAGTGCAGTGAAAGAGGTGGTTTGGGCTGTTATTTCTCCCAGCCTGAGAAAGGCTGAGGCTGTATTTTCTTCCACTCAATTTATGAGAAAAATGAGGCAAGGAAGAATCTGTTGAGAGGCAGCCCGTGTGATACTGTCCTGAAATAGTTCTCTGACCCCTTTTTCTGTCTCCTGAGCCTTGCTAGCTTATTCTTCCTTCCACTTAGGAGTGCATATGTGGGGTCAAGATTGTGTGTGCAGCACATACTCTTTACAGGAAAGGCACTATATAGAATTTCTTCCCTGTGTTATTGGTGTGGTGTTACCCATGAACCCCAAATACAGGAACCAGTGAGTGCATCACAACTGTGAGAATGTGTTGCTGAGACTTTCTACTGAGTAAACTCAGAGCTGTTCCACAGCTGCCCCTCTGCATTAGCTAGCTAAGAAACACCTCAACACATCGTGCTCATGCGTGCCGTCAGTTCTACAAAGATCTGACTGCAATGGGAACATTTAAAAACAAAACCCAAGTCTTTGAAGCAACTTTTTCAACACCAGTCTATTTCATTTCTAGTTGTGTTTTGTCTCTGTTTTGCCCAAGTGAAATGTGTGGTTGGTGGTTTGGTTTTGGTTTTTAAGCTCGATGAAGGATTTTTTTTTTTTCCCAAGAATATGTTGTATTGGTATTATAAACTCTTCATTGCACCTGGCCGTGATAGTGCCTTTACTCAAAACCTACTCATTTCTTTGAGTTGCATTTTTGTTTTTTGTCACTTCTCTGCACAAAGAGGTTTTAGTACGATGGCTTGAGGAACTGCTAATCCTACAGACAGTGAGCAGGGAGAAGGAAACAGGCCCAAAAGGGTGAAGAGTACTTAGAAAGGGTACAAATAGTTAAATGGTACTTAAGCCATGAATGTTTCTTTTTGCAGGGATGCTCTTGGACCAACTGCTTCTTTCTAGCGCTACCTCAAAGTAACTTGCAGATATAACTCACAGGGAAGATTGATCAAATGGTGATGATCCCTATCATTCTGCTGGAGATTATATATATTTGCCTTTTGTTTTGTCTTACTTCTAATAACATATATTTAAGTTCAGTGACTCATGTCAGTAGACATTGTTTGACTACATCAACAAGTATTTCTGAGTCATGAATGTCATTAAAGGCATGTCACTGTATGGAAATTGTTCTAAATAAGTAAAATGGAAGTAAAATAAGTAAATAAAGCAGCACTTGAATTTACAGAGCAAACATAGTGTAGCTGCCTTTGACACCTCCATGGAAGAGAAAATAGTGTGTACAGGTTGCTCAGTACATTTGGTGTGCATCGGAAAGGGGGAGTCTTTTCTCAATTTGCCCAGCTCTTAACATGTCCACTGCAGGAGTGGTTTTAGTCAGTTCCCCACACAGGTATGATCTTAGGCGTCAGTGTTACTGCTGATGAACATCTGTTACCAAAGGGCACACAGTTTGTGTCCCTTGTTCCATCTTGCGCTTTCCATAATGTAAATATGTCATGATGCATCCTTCCTTGCCCTCCCCTCAGTTGGAATTTAGCAAGATAATTGCTTCCTGGACAGAAGAGAGTACAATTCCAGGCTAAAATGCTAGTTTTTTCTTGTATTTTGGTGACTAAATCGACACAGATTTTTTTTTTAATAGCATATTGTAGAAATGGAGCCTTGTCCTGAAATTGAGCTGTAGGTGTTGCACACCAGCAGTTTGTGGGAGGTGAGGCAGTTCTTGCAGGTGACTTCTACACCTGTAAGTTCCACATTTGGAGGTGGTTATCTGCAGCTGTGAGACATCCCACTTCACACACAATTGTATTTATGGCAGTAGGGTAGGAGAGGAAAAGACACTGGAGTTCTGTACTTCATGAGAAGAAATACCTGGAAAGTAATTCCACACTGTGGGACTTTTGGAAATGCTCATCTTTAGGTAACCATGAGAGCAGGACTGAGAAATGGAGGAGCAGCAGGTTATGCAGGAAAGCTGGGAAGATACTGATGAAGTTAAAAAACATTACAAAGCTAAGACTGGGCGGTACCAGCCCCCCAACGGCTTTCCTTCTGGAAGTGGTTCCTTCACTGCTGCTGGTGGTTTGCATTTCTTCAGGCCTTTGGAGTCACCTTGTACTGGTTTGAGTTTCCCCCAATCCCCACACTGAATGTGAGGCACAGGCGTTGGCTCCCCAGAGAAGCTGTGGCTACACCATCCCTGGCAGTGTTCATGGATGGGGCTTTGAGCAACCTGGTCTAGTGGAAGGTGTCCCAGCCCATGGCAGGGGGTTGGAACCACGTGAGCTTTAAGGCCCCTTCCAACCCAAACCACTTTGATGAGCACACTCTTCACGTGTGTGCTGTGACAAATGCTTTTGTTTCTGGTTGAGGGGGTACACACTACATCACAGCTCTGTCTTTTCACTGTTAAGCACCTGTCTCTACGTAATTTTTTGGTACATTCTGTGACTTTTTATTACTGACTTCTACACAGGGAAGATGTTTATAGTTTTCTGCTCTGCTCCATCATTGCCAGGGTGGATCAATGCTCTTCAGAGGTAGAGCCGTAAGATTTTTCCTCAACTTTTAGCAAAATAAACCACTCACACACACCACCACTTTTACATGTTAAAAATCTGTGCTAGAAACGAGCTCGTCGTCTTAGTTTGAGGAGGAAAAGGCTATGCTGAAGCTTTTTACACTCGCCTGCTTCCAATCCGCCAAAAGCGAGCAACAGCTGGCCTGCAGGTTCTCACTTGCATTGCTCCCGCAACTCCCCCTAATGGCTGCACGCCGAGAGAACACCTCCTGTCCCACCGGCTCCGTCCCTTCCCTGCCGCGTCCCCCGGGGCGGCCCGCGTTACTCCGGCACGGACAGCCGTAGGTAAGTTGCGTTCCCGGAGCGGTATCACCCACCAGCGGAGCGCCGCCGCCTGGGCTCACC
>JANRGW010037051.1:0-16644 GCA_024733675.1 Psilopsiagon aymara | reverse complement strand
GGGGGAAGGGCCGGGTCTGGTTTAGCGCCTCCTATTTTAACTCCCTCCCTCTCTTCTTCCCCGGGTCCTAGCTGTTGTTCTGCCCCTGTGCCTCCCCCACCCACCACCCTCGCCGCCCCCCTGCCTGTGCTTCCCTCCCCTGCCCGGCGCAGCGCTCCGCTAATACTGCCGTCGTCGCTGCTCCATTCCCGTATTGTTTGGCTGGGTCCCTCTAATGGCGGACAGGAGGCGGCAGTGCTGCTGGCCGACTGCAGGGGGGCAAACCCGAGACCGGGGGCAAACCCGAGACCAGGGGCAACTGCCGCAGGAGCGTGCGGTCGGCCGAGGCGCTCACCTAGGGCCGAAGCGCTGCCGCTGTGGGCCTAGCGAGCCCCCGGGGAGCCGGTTCAGGGCTGCTTAGGCAAGTTAGCAGGTAATATTTGCTCCCGGCCGTGGGTACCGCAGCTGCTTTTCCCCGCACTCGCGCAGAGAAGCCTTCGGGGCGGCACCTTGCCCCTCTCCTTTTGCAGGAGCCGGCGGCTGGAGGAGGGCTCCTTCGCCCCGGGGAGGGTAATTCCGATTTATTTATTTATTTAAAAGGTTGAGATTAAAGGGAAGTGGTGGGTGATGCAGGCGGTACCTGCTCTGGCCAAGCAAAGGAATCGCTGCTTGGGGGCGCTGCCTTCCTCACGTTAACCCCATGTCTTTCCCTTAGGCTCCAGCCCAGTTTGGTGCAGCCTTGGCAGAGACCAACAAGGAGAGGGAGCTCCATTGTGAGTGCCATTTCTGTATCTCTTTTTGCCTTTGCTAGACCAGCTTAGGGAGGGCTTGACCCACGTCCCTTCACATTCCCCGGAGGCAGGGGTAGAAGGAGGGGCCTCTGGGGTTGGGTGAAGAAATTCCTGGGTCCAGTAGTTGATGCCCTGGGGCGAAGCCCCAGTAATGGCTGTGAGGCGGCTCCTCCTCGGGGTGGGCGCTGCTGCTGCAGACGTCGCTCCTGCAATACCAACTCCGGCAAGCAGACGACGGGCCGCTGCTCGCGTTACCCAGTTTAGGAGGGAGGGGGAGGGCATATTTCGGGTGCCCTCTAGAGTTTTGAAGCGTGTATTAAAATCCGTGACCAGACATCTTTAGCCATCTTTACATTTTCCCCTCCCCCTTATTTCTCCAATCTCATGTCCTGCGTACTTTGAAGCAGAGATGAGGATTGAGAGGTTTAATATTGCCCAGCAATTCTCAGAGTGTAGTCTGACATCTTGCTTTGTGTTCAGACTGGTTCCTGACACCCGTAGATTTGCTCAGATGATGTTGTTGGGCACCACTGGCAGTTCATGTGCTTGACTGGGCTTCAGAGCCATCTGCTTTGTCCCTTCCCTAAAAAGCTGGAGGTCTCTGAGGAAATGCACAGCTTTTTATTAGCTAGCATTTTTGGTTTACCTGCGTGGGATTTTCAGAATAGGTTGTGATCTCTGTTGGTTGTTAGTTTGGTTGAGGAGAGGTGGTTTAGCAACTCCTGTCTAGGATTGGGTGTGATTTGTTTCCGGCATCTGCCCTGTTTAATAGTCCTATTTTTCTTTAAGCATGGAGGATCGTGAAATCATCAAGTAGCACAGCTGAGGGGAAAGTGATATGGTGTGTGCATGCATCGGGGGAGGTTCAGGGCCTGCAGGCTGGGAGGTGGCTGCTGTGGTGGGAAGTGCAGCTGGGTCCAGTGGTAACATGCGGCCAGAGAAGGGTGAGGTAGTGCTTCTTGCACTTGGGGTTCTTTGCTTGGACAGTGGAGCGATTCAGGTGCTGCGATCTTCCCTACCACTTGCATCTTGAAGTTTCTCCTTTTTCCTTCTTCCTTGAATTCTACATAGTAATTTCCCAGATTTGCATAGCTTGCAACTTCCTTTGTCAGTTTTTGGTGGCTTGCATTTACAAAGAATGAGTGGTTCTCTGTAAAACCTCACTGCTTAGGAGCAAGGCATCAGATTTGGAATCATTCTGAGCTGCTAAAATTACAAACCTCACGAAAGACATGAAGAGTTTGTATGGCCTGTTGGAATTAATAAAGTGATCTGTTCTAAACCTTGGCTTCCTACTGTAATTTTGAATTTTTTAACTCTTACTATGCCTTTGACGTAAGGGTGCCATCTAATTTTACTTCTGATTCATTATATGTTCCAGTATAGCAGCTGTTCTGCTTTTTCTGATTCTTCATGTTGAAACAGTTACTTTTAAGAATGATCAAGGCAAATAATGCTTTGGAAGGGAGGCTGTTGTGTTGGGAGTTGAAAAGGATGTGTACTGGAGCTGGTTTGAAAAAATTGTTGTGGCTTTGTGTGGCTGCTTATGAAAAGACAAGGATACTGCCAAGAACAGCTGTATAGATAAGATTCACTAAACCTCAATAAGCAGTTGCCAGCTGGTTTTGTGAATTACACTAATGTCTTGTACAAAACCATCCTAGTAGATGGCACATTATCCTCCAACTGTGGTGGTACTGCCTTTTTTCTAGCACATGACTGGAGGTAAGAAGTATATCCTGTGGCATGTGATAAGCCATACTGTTGCATGAGGGAATATATTCGGTACTAACTGCTGCAGCATCAGTTGTAGGAATCAAACTTCCACAATTTGTGAAATAAAGGTGGTGATGGGGCATTATTAGGTAGTTGAAATAAATAACTTTCTTTTAAAAATGAAAGACTATCTTAATCAGAGTATTTAGTAAATTTGGTTTACATTATTATTAATCCTCTTTCATCAAAATATCTGATTACATTCTACTGTTTCATATCCTGGAGTAATGTGCTAAGAGGGGTTTTCATTAGTAAGAATGTAAAAATGCCAGTGAAAAAGTGAAAGCAAGTTTGTCTTCTGCAGAGCTTATTCAAGTGTATGGAGGAATGTGGGACCAAAACTGGTACAACTTCTTTCACATCTTTTCTGGCTTTAAGGTGTTTTTTTTTTTTTTTTTTCTTCAGCAGCATCATAAGCAGTCTTGCATTATTACAGTACCTTTCATTTTTGTCTTGAGGACTAAATACAGAATTATTGAAGTTCTGTCATCTTGTGTCAGAGTTTGCAACCAATTTGATATGCTCTGCAGCAAAAGCAGGTCGAGGAGTTCTGTGGAGAATTTGTATTAAGTATTGTTATTAATGGAAAATCCACTGTTCCTGGAGAACTGTTTCTTATTTACAGAATACAGGCACATCACAAATAATGGTGAATTTAACCTACGTGTGGAAAGGGATTGAAACTTGAAATTCAGGAGAGTTCAAAAACTAGGAAACTGTCCCTTCCAAGAAGTTTGAGGTCATACTTGCCTCATGAGGCTTTTAAAGCCCTGTATGCTACATGGGTTTTGTAGTCTGCTGAATGTTGAGTTTAACTTAATATTTGATTTTTTTAAAAAAACTTTTTTTTTTTTTTAACTTCTTTTCAGTGATTTAAACTTACTAGGTGAATGCGCCAGGAGGATAGCTGGGGTTCTGAGATAATACAGTTCAGAAGAAACCTCACTTTTCTTCCTTACTTGTAGCCAGCCCTACGTGTTGCTGGCAAGCAGGGTTGACAGTAGGTGCTAACTTTGTGTATGAATGATTTGCTCAATTTAGATGCTAGCATTAGAAGTCTTCATTTTGGATCAAGATCTCTAAGTCTGTCAAAGTGTTTTGCATTTCTAAGAGAAATTTTAAGTGGAAGGAAGCAGTATGAGCCTTCTGTAATGTAGTTGTGTGGCATGTACTCTTCAGTTAACATTGGGCTGTACTGGTTTTGTATTGTTTCCAGCTCCATAATGGCTTCCAGCTTCTCTTGTTTGTTGCCAATACTGCATGCATTGGTTTATGTTCACTTCAGTTGAGCTGTTTAACCTGCTGCCTTTTCTGGGGAGAAGCCCTGGTTCCTATGTGACTTCTCAGGTGCTTCCCTGATTTTTAATACATCAGTGAAATTTCTTTCTTACTGCTATGTGGATCTCCTTCCCTTACTCCCACTGAGATGGCTAAGGAGCATTCATTGTTGTTCTGGTTGGCTTGGCTGAGTATGAGCCAGCAGCATGCCCAGGAGGCCAAGATATCCTGTTTTGTACCAGAAAGCGTGTGGGCAGCAGGACTAGGGAAGGGATTGTACCCCTGTACCTGGCGCTGGCGAGGCTGCGCCTTGTGTCCTGTGTCAGTTCTTGACTCCTCTCTACAAGAAAGACTTGGAGGTGCTAGAGTAGGTCCAGAGAAGGGCAATGAAACTGGCGAAGCGTCTGTAGCACAAGTCCTATAACAAGTGTCTGAGGGAACTGGGGTTGTTCAGCCTGGAGGAAAGTAGGCTCACAGGCGGCCTTTTTGCTCTTTATCTGGAAGGAGAATGTAGCAAGGTGGGGGTTGGTAACAGGTAACAAGCAATGGGAGAAGAGGAAATGTCCTCAAATTGCTCCATGGGAGGTTTAGATTGGGTTCTAGGAAAACTTCTGTCACCAAAGGAAGAGCCTGCCCAGGGAAGTGGTGTAGTCACCATCACTGAAGGTGCTAAAAAGGCATGTAGATGTGGTGCTTAGGGACATGATTTTGTGGTGGACTTGGCCAGAGCTGGATTTGTGCTCTTAATCCATGATCTTGAATGTGTTCTTCCAACCTGAAAGATTTTATTATTTTAATGTTGCTTATTTATACTTGTTTTAGCAATTTAAGGCTTTTATCTTCTGTGAGCTTCCAGAAATTACCAATTTTAAGACAAAAATCCTATTTATTCTGTGAAACTCTGCCACTGGAGTTCAGTAGGACTCACAGAGAAAAGTATGATTATATGTCTGTATGGATGAGAACATCAACAGTTGCAATAGATAAGATCAGTAGGTGTCCTCAAGACAGGTTAGAGCATAACTGTCCATTGAGTGATTCTCAAGCTTTCACCTGAAACATCTCATGGATTCAATGATGAAAATTGTTTTCTTACTCCAGTTTGCTATGAGAACAAAATTATTTCAATCAGTGGTTATAATACAGACCACAAACTCAGATTTTACTAGTCCAACATAAATATAATGGGTTATACAATTTTGTGGTCAACTGACCAATTGCCACCAGTGTCTTTTACAAACTGTTCTGTGTTCAGAGGGTATTTAAGCTTTGTGTGTCCTGATTCTTAAGCATTCCATCTTTTTCTGTCTTTCTCAAGCTTTTTCAACTACCTTGACCGTAACTTCCTCTTATGCTCCTTCCACTATCAGTCACTGGAGAATAATCCGAGGGTGTGGCAGGTGTTCATCGTGGAGGCAGAGGAGCAGGAGCAAGTATTCAGTGCTGTGAACACAGTAGCTGCACTAATGGTTTGAAATGTACTTGGGCATTAGGGTTGCTCTCCCCAACTACTGAGCCTTTATAGCACAAGAGGGTTGTGTTGGTTCTTTTGTTTCCTTTGTCTGAGATGAGAGTACTTAATCATGCATTGCTGTTGTGCAGAAAGGATATTTTTAGGTTTGTCAAATACTTCGCACTTAGTATGTTACTTTTTAATCTAAAATCAATGAATTAGGCACTCTGTACTTAACTGCACATGAAGGTTCATAAACTTTTTTCCTTAACTCTTGCAAGACTATAAGAATCCTTCAGTTTATATCATTGTAACTTCTGAAAGCTGTAATACATAAATCTATGTACCTGGTGCTGTACCAAAGTCTGTCAAGGAACAGTCCCTACTCATTACTTTTAGTACTTAATGATACATGCTAAGCAGGGTATTGTTTTAATTCCACCTTTTCCTCTGCTTAATAGATTGTGCAAAGTGGTGGTGTACACTTGGTAACTGATAAAACAGTTGCTTAGATACTTGCACCATAGCCAACCCGTCTAACTTTGGGGGGTCAGCGAACAAAGCAGATCATTAGGAGAGGACGGTGTCATTATGGAAAAAATTGTGTTGGTTTCTACATGAAGCTTCCTTAATTCTCTTGCTGTGTGAAAGATGGCATTGGAAGAAGATGGTAAAGTAGGGCATAATCCATGGAGTAACTGTGTACCATTTTCTGATTTAGGCCTGTTACGGCTCACAGTCACTCTTAAAATCATGGACCTGTTTGTTTTCTTCCTGCAGACTTTTTTGGAAGTATATTGGCATGTTGTGTTCCTTTAGGCTCTTTGCTATATAACAGTCTTGAACTCTAAACAAGAGCCCATTCATGATGCAATTTGCCCCACCTTCCATTGAAAATTTAACCTTGGTGAAAATTGTACTTCTTTCTGGCGTTCCTTTTCTTCAGATTCATGTCAGACCTCTCCAGTTTGGCATTTACCCTTAGTACTACATTACATTTCTCTAAGAGTTATTTTGTTAATCTCATTCATGAACTCTGCTATCATCTATGTATGGATGACCTTCAAGTCTCTTCTGGACTTGCTGCCTCTATACCAGCTGAATCTCAGTGTGTGCTTATGACTTCTTTTTGTGAATGTTTGACCTTTAGCTCAGGCTGCTATCACAAAGGCAGTTCTTATCCCCCAGAAGGAGAAAACTCCATGCTGTCTGTCACTTGTGGACAGCATTGTCACGAGATCTTTGGTTTAACCTCATAACCTAGCCCTTGTTTTTGGCACAGCACACACTACTCTTCTAACAGACTGCAGCTTTCTTCCATTTAGTAAGATGTCTTTCAATTGTTTGTTACTTAGTTATGTTAATAAATCACATGACTAAATCTAATGCCTCACCTTTAATCTCTGTATCTTGTGGTAACAGTTTTTTCTTACAGTTGTGGTAAAAATGATCCTGCTTTAATCCTGAACAAGAGTGGTTTCCTTGTCTTCTGCTTTGACTGACTGGTCTTTTTGCGTTTTGTGTTTTATGATTGTAAAAATAACGTGTTACTTGCCTTTAACTAAAGTTGGGGTTTGGCTGTGAAGGTTATTATCCGTCTTTTTTGTTGTTAATGAGATTTTGAGTTCTGTTTAGGAAGTGACATCATAGGTAGTTACTTTTGTTCATTCTCTGGTGATGCTGCTCATGCATGGAGAAATTCTTGTGTGTACTCTGTAAAACAGTTTGCAGTGTGGTAGTGCAAAAGAAGTTAACTTAAGGAAATAAATGCCTGCTGAAAACAAAGCCAGTCCACCACCTTTCCTGTGCCCTGGGACTTGAGCACACCATCCTTAGAACAAGAACTAATTCTAACTATTGCTTATGGTGGTGCTGTTTCCTTGTATTCTCCCTTTTGTCTTTCTCCATCTGTTGTCCCTTTTGTTTAGGTTGTTTGCTCTTTGAACAGTCTTATTCTGTATTTGTACAGTGGCTAGCATAATGTTGTCCATAACCTTGGCTCCTAGGAGCTTGTGATAAGAGTTGCAATATATGGGTGTGTCATCCGTGTCTTTTTCTCTTTTTTTTTTTTTTTTTTTTAAATGTGTGTGTGTGTAAGGGGGAAGAGGACCTAGTGTTCTGTTATAGCTGAAATAATGTCAGCGTTTTCTTTGAGCAAGAAGTGATGATAAATGTACCATCCAATATACACTTAAGAATTGTGAAGCTGGAAGAATTTACTAGGTGTGTTTTGAATTAATAGCAGTAGCATTACTGTGTGCACTAGTTTTGGGGGGTGAGGGTGCTGTTTACTTAGCTTTGCTTGTGGTGGTTGTGTTACTTTGAAAAATGTTCATTCAGAAGTTGAGGTTTTGTTCTGGTGTGTGGTGCCTCATTAAATAAGCCAAGATGTATCTAGAAAGCCCAGGTATGAGATTCTGCCATACATGTAATAGGTAATTACAATCTAGAAAGCAAAGGTTGGTTGTTTGGGTTTTACAGACACAAATGTTGGATATATCTTGGAATTTGTGCCATAGTCACTGTTGGCCATCATTACATATGCTTCTATCTGGCAAATTAACAAATAGAGATACTGAAATGGTCTGACTAATAGCTGTGTGTAGTACAGCAGTTATGAGCTGAATGAAGTCCAGTGTTTTTTAATAATTGAAAAGAATTGGAGAGTTTGGAGAAGACCTAACAATGATTTAAGGACAAGTAGAAAACATGCTTTCTATTAGCAGACTGTAAAAATTAAGTCTGTTCCTCAACTGGAAGAGAATTGGGTGTGACTTAATCCTGGTCTACAAGAGACTATGCACCCAATAACATGTTAGATGATAGATTGCTTTTTCCTACCCCTCTAATGCTGAAGGCTTAATTTGTGAGCGCTGATTATTGCATAAGTGATAAAAATTCAGACAGGGAACAGTGTGTGCCCTTTCAGCAGTTAGGATAACTGAGAGTTGAAAGTTTGAAGAGGATTTGAAATGTTAGTGAAGTTAAACAGACTGGGAAGGTGAGGGCTTCAAATACACTTTGTTCTGCAAGTCTTAGTTGCAGATTTGGACTCAAAAGACAAAATACTGGCTTAGAACAAATCCAGTATAGTATATTTTCCATGGGATTAAATTCTAATGAGCATACCTGCTTCCTTGCATGACTGTTTAAAACAACCTAATTTAGAATTGTTATCCTCTCTTCTTTATACCAGCACTAGCCTTTTCTTTTTATTGTTTTGGAGACACGTTAGCCCCGTGAATCATCAAAATGAATTTTTGGGGGAGGGATGTGTAGGTTGGATGTTTGCTGTGTTTTCTGTATTTCAGCTTTCTGCCATGTTAGCTGGCATGACAGACTGGCTGTAAACAGTTAGAGAGAAATCTGAGTTGTGATATAGTGGGAATTCAAAATCGCGGTAGTCCTGTCCTAGGCTAGATGTGGTTTATTTATTTATGTGAAACTGTAGTCTTAGCAAACACAGTATGCATCTTGTTTAAAAATAAAGCTACCTTTTACTTTTTAAAACTAGTTTAATAAGCCGGAGTCTTGATTGCATAATGTAGCCTGCAGCCAGCCAGCAACTGCAGCTGTGAAAACCTATCGAATTTGCCTTGCTGACCGTATCCTTTCTTGCCTTGGATTCCATTTTCTGTCAACCTTACCTCAGCGTAGAACTTGAGATGTTTTGTGGCTGCTTTTTAATTTTCTCTGCCTTTTTTATCTTATTTTGTTTAAAATGTTTAGATTTTTCTCCCTTTTGTTATACTGCATCGTCAATTAATGTTTACTTGGTCATAGTCTATGTGTTTTTTCCACCTGTATGTAGCGTAGTCACATATGATATTTTATTTGGTTTTCCTTCTTCTGAATTACTAGATGCATTGAATGCTAGTCACTGCAGGTAAACTGTGTTGAGGGAGTTTGTCCATACTGGACCAGAAATACTAGGTTGTTAGCTGATACTTGAGTGTTTCTTGGGGATAAAGAATCTGGTTGAGACTACTAACTGATGTTAGTTATTGTTAAGGACAAGGAAAATGGTCTATCTATGAGCTACTTGTTCATTTACAAACTATGGCATGACAGTTTCTAAGTAGATGCAAAAAAGCATTAGTTAAAAAGATTTGTGCAGTCAGGCACTGTGAAACTGGGAATGTGCCATTAAGCATGGCAGTTACCAGTTGCATGTGCACAGTTAACTTGTTTCATGGGCTGTAGGTGTATGTACGTAGAGTGTATGCTAGTTTAAAATAAAAAATTTGAAAAACCCTAGTCAGACAAGAGGAAGCAGTAACAAAGAATAGCATTTAAAGTCCTTGTTGACAATTAATAAAGTGTCTTTGTTTCCAAAATGTATGGGGAATAGTACAGGCTGGGCACTGATAGGATGCAAAGCAAGTTAAGGTAGTCCTGTTAGGCAGCAAGTTGATCACGAATAATTCACCCTTGCAGAGGTGAATGGAAATAGCATACTGGGCTGAATTCAGCAGGACTGTAGCCAGCATTTTGAGGGAGGTGGTTGTTCCCCACTGTTTGATACTTGGTAGACCACATCTGCAGTGTTTAGTCCAGTTTCGGGTAGATGCTGTATAATAAAGATACTGATATATTGGGGTGAGCCTAGTGGGGAGCCACTGGCTTAGAGGGCTGGAGCAATGAAAAGGAAAAGCTAAGATGGGTGCATGTGATCTGTCTAAAAAGAAGGCTGGAGGGACATGTTACTGCAGTCTTCAACTAATTAATGAGAAAGCATAGAGAGGATGAAGCCAGGCTCTTTCTGGGGATGCACATGGATAGGATGGCAGGTAATGGGTATAAGTTGCAGCAAGCGGAGTTCTGAATAACTAAGATAATCAAACAGTGGAAGAGGGTGAAATTTACTAGAGAGGCTGGTAAATTTGTTCCTTATAGGTACTGAAAGCTGATGTAACTTCAAAAGTAAAACTCATTTCTAGTTTGTCACTGCAGTGAGCTGGGGTGGATTTTGATAAGGTGATACCAACAGCAGCTGTTCTGTTAAACTTGCAGTGTTAGCTAGGGCTGATACCATGTAGTGACTAGGCACATGGTCTCCATTGGTATGCAGTGCTTTACTTACTGTAAGCTAATTTGAATGCTTTCTGCCCCCCATAACACAAAAACAAGAATTTGTCCTGTTTGGGTAAAATTACTAATGTAACTGCATGAAATACTGCTTAAAAACAGCTTCTTAAAATTACTCAAGTGTACTGACTTTTTAAGGTGTACTTTACAGGGAAGGTTAACTTCTTCACAGAATTGGCATTATTGTGGTTAATAAATTGCTCAGTTTCTTGATGTGTAGGTTCTAGAGGATGTATTAAATCTAGTAAGTCTTATCCACACGCTTGAGACTTCTCTTCCTCTTTTCTGTCTCTGGTTATTTTTTCATATTTGATCAGTTTATGACTGGCTGTAGCCCCAGTTTCTAGTAACTTTACAGATTTGAAAGATGTATGCTACTTATGTTAGGTGCTTACAGTATATTCACTATAATCATGATGCAGTTGTATCAAAAGTATAACCAATGCAGCTACACCCATTACAAAAGAGTGAGAAATAGAATATTTGCTTAGTTTAGAGCCTTTTCTTATTAGTAGCTATACGAAACTTGTAGCATTTGCTGTCGTACATCAGCTAACAGAGCAGTCCGAAGCACAGGTACAGGCTGTGCAGAGGCTGGATTGAGAGCAGCCCTGAGAAGGAGGATTTGGAGTGTTAGTTGATGGAGACCTCAGCATGAGCCGGCAGTGTGTGCTTGCAGCCCAGAAACTAACCATGTCATGGGTGTACCCCCAGCAGCATGACCCCTCTGCTCCGCTATTTTGAGACCTCACCTGCAGTCCTACATTCAGCTCTGAGGCCCCCAACATAAGAGGGGTGTGGACCTGCTCAGACAGGTCCAGAAGAGGCCGTGAAGGATCATCAGAGGGCTGAAGCACCTCTCCTATGGAGACAGAGTGAGAAAGTTGGGTTTACTCAGCCTGGAGAAGAAAAGGGTCTGGGGAGATCTTAGATCAGCTTCCCTAAAGGGGGCCTACAAGAGAGCTGGGGAGGAACTTTTTTTTTATGGGCTTGTAGTGACAGGACAAGGGGGAATGGCATTAAAATGAAAGAGGCTGGATTAGATAATAGGAAAAAAAATTCTTCGCTCTGATGGTAGTGAGGCACTGGCGCAGGTTGCTGATCAGCACCTTTTTCATGATTAAACAGCCATAAAAGTGTGAAAGTGTGTTTAAGGATGAAGATACATATTGGTTTGGCTGCACTAAACTTAGGCTTAGTTAGTCCACATGATGATTCCAATTTGCAATGAACTGCTATGCCAAGTGCCGCCTATTCGCCTCTGAATAAACTTGTAGTTTGCTTGATGTGGATACACTTGCATTCAAGATTGACCCTTAATTAGAATCAAGTTTGAGATAGACTCTGAATTTTTATTCTGTTCAGGCATACGGAAGAATACTTCTTGCTTCTGGCTGAGTAGGAAGACTTAAGAAAGACGCTGTGTTAAATTAAGGTACTCAAATATTCCTGGAGATACCAGTTAGAAACCAAATGTTAGCATTTGCATACAACACAAGCGGCTGCTGTGCAGATAAGGTGCTCGGGCGTTACTGGGGGTTGCATGTTTTCAGCTTTAGTTTCAGTTTTGAAATATTTTACTCACTTTTGAATAAAGCCTAAATTTACTGACTCAGCTGCTTCAAAATACTTGTTCCGTTATGTAGATCTTGCCTTTTTACTGTTCTCAGTTGTGTCTTTGCTACAGGTCTTTGTGTAGGTCCTCTTTAATTCCCTGATATCTATGTGGCAAACACATTTTAGGTGTTACATAATGACTTTTATTAATCTAATTTCTTCAGTCCATACAATTCCTTTGAAAATCTGAGGAAAGAATGAAATTTGAAGCTGCTCCAAACCTACTGGAAAGTAAATTCTGGAGTAGTGTCTCCATGCTGAAGTAATAAGGTCTCAGGCTTTTGCAGTGATGGTGCTCAGACAATGGATAGATTAGATTTGTAGACATAAACTTGGTATATTGTTCCTGAAAGCTGTTAACAGTGTTCTGAAAAAACAGCTATGTAGATTTGTTGATGGGTTAATGTCATATGTTACTGAGACTCTTGGTTAATATTTATAATGAGTTTGTATTTTAAGGCCTCTCCTAGTTTTACTTTGGATGTTGTGAATTCTTGCACTTGAGCTTAGCCCAAAGTATGCAGGTATTTGTTGAACTTGCTAGCAAGATTTTTTTGTGTGCAAAGCTGGTAATCTGAAATAGTTGTGCTGTTGTGGCTGTAATGTAGCATGTTGGCTTTGCTTGGCATGTTTCAGATATCTTACTGATTGTGATGAGTGGATACACATGTGTTTTAATAATCAGTCTGTCCCTGCTTGCTTTCTTTTAAGTTTGTGTGTGCATTTTGGAGCGTTTTTATGCAGAATTTGCAGTCAGGGTAGTGCAGTTCTCTCTGTGCCTCTTGGCTTGTCACAACTATTGTATCTATTAAAACGATCTCTACACTGAAGTTCAGAGCTGCGGCACCAACCCTGTTATGTTCAGGCACAGATGTTAGTGGTGTTACACAGAAATCTCTACTGAGGAAATGGTCTGGCTGGAAAGGAGCTCCAGCAGGAAAATCTGGCAGATAACTCTTGTCTGGTTATGTGTGTGGTTGCAGAAACAGTTGTGCCGCACGACAGTATAACAAGATGAGTCTGTGGACCTGATAACTAGGTGGACCTTCAGAAGTGTTAAAACTTTAGTGAAAGTCAGATGTGAAAGTTGACAGTAAATAAGAGCTACCATATATCTGAGCATAGAGTACTAGGATCAATGACTACATATTCCTCAGGAAAGATGCAAGTAGGAAAAAAGCTGAAGCCAAAAACCCGCCATCAGGAAAGAAATGATGAATATTTATAGTAAGCATGTTCAACAAAAATGGTTTTATTGTGTCGTTGTGTGTGGTAAGAGTTATGTATCTGATGACCCAGAAGGGCCTTACAACTACCACCCTTACAACAGGGAGTCCTACTCACATAAGTAGGTGTGTGTCCATACACAGTATATATTATTCACTACTTAAATTGAGGTGGGGCTGCAGTAGCAACATTCTGATTTAGCTTAAACCTGGCTTAAGTTGCAGCCCTTTAAAAATATTGAATTACTTTTCCATTTCTAGCACTTTTCAGTCCTTATGAATAGGTATAGATGGACTGTTAGACTGCATTAGTTGCAATGTAAAAGAGCTACTTAAAGGTGATTTTAATTGGAGTGGTTTCCTTTGCTTTGGGGGTGAACTGTGGCATATATTATTAGTCACTGGGGTTCAGTTGATAGTTCATATTCCAAGAGGCCAAGGTGTGTAGTTGCATTTGATTGTGTAGGGAATGACTGTTCCTAAATTGTAGTAAGACATTACAGCATACTGTTAAGCTAGATTTCTGCTTGATAGCTGCATAAAGTCTTCGCAATAGACTGAGGTTTTGATCATCAGAGTTGTGAAAAGTGAAGTGATAAAAAGTGACTTTCTGTAATAAGGATAAGAACTCCTTGAAGTAGCTGAATAAGGAGTTAAGTGATGTTATGGCCAAATAAGCATCAGAGTGAGGAACTGGTCATTAAAACATTGAGGACAGCACATTGAGGTGCATTCAGATTAGCCTCTTACCTGATTATTTTGCTTAAATGTTGACTCCTGTCCCCAACTGAAATCAGCCTGGAACTCATAGGCCAAAATTTCAGATTTTGAGTAAGTGGGTAAAGCTTCCATGAGGCTAGTGATAAGTCTTCTGCATGTAAGAGTAATAATATTCCTCTGTTAGTAAAATTAATTGCTCTACTAGGTTAGTAGACAATTCAGTAACCTGTTTGCATCAGTGATGTCTAAGAATAGAAACCTGGCAGCTATAGTGTGGTTTGTTTCCTACCCTCACCCCCCCATTCTCCCCTGAGACAAGGGGGGTAAAGTGTATTCTGGTTTTTAGCAGCTGGCTGGCTAAGAACTTTTGCAGAGTTGCCTTTGGACCACTGTGTTCAACAGTCATGAGAACATTTATTTTCATGTTTGCCTAATCCATATTTGACCCGGTTGCGTTTCAGGCCTCTGTAGCCTTCTACAGCACTGACTGCCCAATGAAGAAAATATGTTTTCCTGTATAATAGATTATTAAAGCTGCTTAATTATTTCACTGGCTGCCTTTTTCAACACACAGATAAGCACTCATCTTCTTTTATCTTCCTTGTAGACTTAACCGTCTTCCATCTTCCACTGCACTCTAGTGAGGAACGTGTTTGAAGGCCTTCTGGAAGTCTTGTGTGCTATATACCAGTTTAGTCAGGGTTGGTCACCTGGTTTATGAGCCTTTCAAAAGATCTCTCCAGTAGGCCTGTGAGGCACTACCTCTTCTGCAAAAAAACATATTAATTCTTTCCCTGTATATTTTTGTCTTTTGTATATTTATTTAGCTGTATTTTCTATCAGTCTGTTTAGTGATGAGATAGGACTGTAGACTCATTATTTGGGCAATTGTTATTGACCCTCTTCTGAAGTAGTTGGTTTCAGATATTGAAATAGAAGATTGGTGACCATCTTCAGAAATCTAAGTGACTGCCATGTGGCCCTCATGATTTGTTCTAAAATCCTGTCTTAGCAGTTTGCTATGACACCTCCCCTCTGACATGAGCCCTAGAAAGAGAGCTTAGATGTAGTCTTCTCTGATCTTTTCCTTAATGAACATCAATGCACAGAGTTTTTTCTGTGTTTAATGCTGTGGCTTTGGCTTCTTGGATATTCTGTTTCATTACAAAAATGTTACTGTTGGTGAAATCTGCAAGAATTGGCATTTTGGACAAACCTTTACTCTGACAGCTCAGTAGCCTGTCTTGAACCATGCTATCAAAAGGTAAAGAACAGGGCGTATGTGCACTTTCCACTACTACAAGTCCAGCATCTTCTCATATTTCTCATACTTTCTTATAGTAGTCTTCATGTTTTTCTTGGGGAGCTTTTTGAATTGGTTGTATACTTAATACGGTGAATTTTAAATGGCATCTGTGGTCTCGAGAATATTTTTTGTCTAGTTGCTCCATTTTGTTTCCTTTTAATTGGGTTCCTCACATGTTGTTCTCCTTTTTGAAATGAAATATTGAGGTAATAATATTTATATTTTAAAATTCCCATGGGAATTTAAATATGTTTTTTTTTTCTGGAGTGCTCTCTGGATAATTACATCTTAAACTGTATTGTGTTGCTCAGAATTAGACCAGGAGTTGGTTTTTCTTTGGTTAGTCTCCTAGCTGGTTGCTGTTTGCGGTGTTGTGAGAATGTCTCTATCATTCATTGAGCAACAGTAGTTGAAATCTTCAGTTAGTACGTTGCATTCTCTATCATTCCCCTTATTTCACATGTGCTCTCACCTTTATGTAATATTATACCATTAATATGCTATTTCTTCTAATTTGGGTATGGAATTCAAGTGCAGCACAGTACCTGATGGGGTAGATAATTTAGTTAGGATACAGTGCTTTTCTGGCAGAAAGCAGTGTTCCTTCACTGAGGCAAACCAATCCCTTCTTAGCCCTATTTTTGTACCTTAGTATACTACTGTCTCCTGTATTTTGTTCATATTTTCACTTTTGAAGATGTCTCAGTTATGTGTTCTCCCAAAAGCAGTCATTCAAGCTTTCCTTTTTGTTTTTAAGCTTCTGGCCTTTATATGGAAGCACTTGCATATGCTATTTTGTCCTACTTTGAATGTCTGTTTCAAGTGCCCTGTGTTGGTGGAACTGTAGTTTTGGTTGTTTTTAAGTGACTCCTTTTGATTTTTGTGGCTTTGTGTCAAGTGTATGTATTCATGACAAGTGTTCTTATGTCACCTTTATCTCAGGTGTTACTAGTGGCACTTGGTAGAGACTTTTAAATCCTATTTTCTGTTTGTTTGGTTTTGGTGGTTTTTTTTGTTTGGTTTGGGTTTTTTTTGTTTTGTTTTTAAGTGGGGTTGCCATTTTTTTTTTTCGTAGGTACAGGCACACCCCTCAATTTCTGTTACTCATGATAAATTTAAAAATCTTTATCATTAAACAGTGAAGTTAAAACTTGACCTATGGAGCATTACCTAGCTGTCTGTCATAAAAGCTGTAGTATTTGCTATCTTGGAGAGGCAGCTGCATTTTGCTTTTTATTTCTTCCAGCAATGAGGCCTTGAATGTAGTTATGGGGTTGTAATTTATTTCAGCATAAGCCTTTCAAAGATGAGTGATGTAGGCCAGTTTAAGAGGATAGAATCATAGAATGGTTAGGGTTGGAAAGGACCTTAAGATCATCCAGTTCCAACCCCCCTGCCATGGGCAGGGAC
>JANRGW010037050.1:14074-59123 GCA_024733675.1 Psilopsiagon aymara | reverse complement strand
GCCACAAGTCAAAAACACAGTGCTGCACCAACTACTAAGAAGGAGAAAAATGACTGCTACTGCTGAACCCATGACACACTAACATGGCATCTGATCAGGAAAGAAACAAAAATGAATTTTGCTATTATTACCCTTGTCCTAGTCCAATATTAAGAAGCACAGTAGTACATGAGTTGTGGTGCCTTTCTCACCCAAACAGTTACTCTCTCTCACCTCATATTTTGTTGCCTGAAGTAAGGTGCTGAGCAGAAACCTCAAACCCAGTGGAAGAGTAGGGCTGAGCTGCTGCATGTGGCAGAGGAACCACCACAGGCTGGCACCCTAGGCAAAACTGCTTGTTTCATTTCTTTGGTGTGGGGATTGGAAAAAAAAGAATTGGGAAATCCTGTTAAAATGAAAATACTTTACACTGGCCCCCTGACAGCAATTCCTCAATAAGAATTTCTTACTGCCTATGGTACTTCTGTATTAGAAGGAAAGACCAGAGAATATACAGTCATATGATCCTTTAGCAGTGCAGCTGCCCAAGCCAGCAAGATCACTGCCATTGGGGTGGTAAACAAAACGGGCTGAAAAAAATAAGACTCAGCAATATTGTGCAAAGCCACAGGCTTCACAAGGCGATTCATGGTTTCTCAGGCTCAGGAAGAAGTTCTGCAATCCCCAGGTCTAGTCTATCATCTTTTTAACTCGGGCCAGGGAGTTACACCCAGTAATTTCTGTTGAAGGCCTGTAATTTACCTGAGGTACAGCCATGTGCTTTAGTGAAATGGCAGGGATAATGGAGGAAGTATCGTTACACTATAGACATGACAGTAAATTAGACATGACAGTAAATCCTGCCTGAGGAAACAGCACTAGGCTATGGTGCCCAGCAGTTGTGGTGCCTCTGAGCTGGATGCAATGGGAAGGCTGCTGCTGCACCAAGTTTGAAGGACATCCATCCCACCAGGTGCTGACAGTCTTGTTGCACTCTCCTGTCCTTAGGGCTGTGCTGACAGGACCAGAGCAGGTCTGAGTCTTGCATTCAGTCAACAGCAAGCAAGAGACTCTACATAAGCCATAAGCTACTTAACTTGATAAGTACAAAGATCTTGTATTTTTAAATATCATATCCATCCTGCTCCCTACAGCTGTTCTCATCCTCCATCGCTCTCTCTTTGAGAGCATGAGAATGGCCAGTCTGAGCCACTACAAAGGACCCCCAGCCCTTGAAGCCTGTTTTTGATGGATGCTCAGAGAAGCAGGGCATATATAGGGAGATCTTTCTGCTGGCAGTGTTCTGGCCTTCGGTGAGCAGCTTGGGTTTCCCTTGAACTGGAGGTTACAGCATAAATCACTGTATTTCATGAACCTTCATAGCTGCTGAAGTACAAACCAAAACCAGCTGTGAAACATCTTGAAAGCTGAGTTCTTCCTATACAACTCTTACCCTAGAGGGCTCCCTTTTGCCATGTACCTAAGGAAGGCTGCATGTCACCAAGAATTAGGTAGAAGGGGCGCATGAGATTAATTTTCCTGTTCCTCCATAGTACAATATTGTTTCAACAGTTATATCTCTCCAGAGGTTTGCCCAATATATTTCAAGTAAATCTTCCTCTTCTTCCCAAGAGAAGCGACAACGATCTAGTGGACCACTCTGCAATCAATATTTATCAAGTTAGGAGTTGTTAGGACAAGTCTAATGACTTACTCTCTGAGTCTGGGACAAACAGCCCATTCTCCCAAGGGAGCTTGGCATGACCTGAGCAGGCTTCCAGAAAGTCATTTTGTTGACTACTGAAGTGGAAAACAGGCAGTGCTGGAACTGGCTTGGAATTGCCAACAGAACTACACAGAAAAGGTGAGGGGAGCTCTGCCTCACAGTTTCTGGTGAGAAATTGTTGTTGGAAGAGATGGGTTCCCAACTAGGAGGGCCCGTTCATCTACTCCTGGTGCAGAGCTGACTTTACAGAGCTGTTTCATGAGTTGTTGAGATGAGAGCTAATTTGCTTCCTTGTCCAATGATCTTACATGGGCTTCTGCTGCGAGCACTTTAAAATCAGGTTTTGGTTTGGTTGGTTTGGGGTTTTGGGTTGAGTTTTTTTAACCTTTTATGCCTGAATGGCCTATTTTGGGGAAAAGGCAAACCTCCAAATGAAAGAGCTGAAGGGTGTGATCAACTGCCATAAGGCAGCAGTGTAAACTCTCATTGACCTGCATGGTGGCATGGTCCCAAAGTGCTGGGTTAGAGAAGTTACTCTGCATGTGGGACTTTGCATAAGGAGAGGCTAATATGTTTCTGCTGGCCTGGCAAAAATTCATGACAAGTCTGCAATGCTGCTTCAAAGATCACCATAAACAATTCAGTGCTCTCGTTAGTGTCTACACCCTGCAAATGTTTAAACCACAAGAAACCACAAACCGCAAGAAACCTGCAAACTGAATAAACAGCTGCTGCTCCAAACTCGGAATCAAATGTACAACATTCTGCTAATAGACAGGCATTTGCATTGCAAAAGCGGATTCTGTATTATCGATATCTATGTCACAATTTAGACTACAGTGGAGCTTTTAGGTCTTTAAATGAATTCATGATAGTGTACTCAAGAAAATTATAGCTTCCATAAAAAAAAGAAAAGAAGAGGCTCTAAAATGTCAAAAGATAGAGTGGCAGAGGATGTGGATGTATTAACATCTCAAGTAAGTAGGATTCATTAGCTACAATATTTCATACATTACAATACAAGGTATGCACATAAGAAAAAACTCCCTTGGGTTTCTGTAGTGCATGAGTTCTCGAGGTCTTCCCTTGTGTTGTTGCCTGACTTGTTTTAACACAGCAAATCAGTATGTAAATCTAGCTGTCCTCCCACTGCAGAAAACACCACCCGTATAGGTCTGGCCCTTGAAAGTGCTTTTGTTCTTGCATACATACAGGGCAAGCAAAGAGGAACAGCTGCTGAGGGCCCATCCAGCCCATCTCTGAGAACAGCCAGTGGGGTACACTTAGGGAACCATGTCAGATGCAGAGCAGATATGAGGTGATCCTCCTCTCCTCATCACTCCTCTCACCTCATGATTACCTGGGGCTTAGGGATCTCTGAAGAAAGCCTGAAGGATCTGAAGCTCCTTGGTGTGTCTTTCTCCATGAGGTCATGTCAATGCTTCCCCAAATCTGTTACACCTTCCCAATAGACATGGTGAGGAAGGGTAGATCTCATGGGAGGTGCACAGCCGTGTGAGTACAGCCCTTGCTTGCTGAGAGGAAAGGACCAGAGTGCTATTCAGTGAGGATGCTGTCATCTTCTGGCCCATGCGTCATTTGCCATAGCAGTTTTGATCATGCTGATTGCAGCTACCTTAGCAACTAAAATGGTTCTGAGACTTCTTTTTAGTCTGACGCACATGTGCTCACACCACACAGGTAACCCTGTCCAGCTACTGTAGCCTATAAGGGGTAGTCCTGGACTATGCCTTAGCATGGTCAACAGAACGCTATTGTGCCAGGACCTTGCTAATTAACTGTATGGACAACAATATGCCACTGTTCAGGCCCTTTCCCTTTGCCTGTTGAGTTTTGTTAGCAGAAGCATGGCTGTTGTGTCTGAACTTCACAGAAGAAGAGGACGTAATCCCCGGAATAATGTTGTTGGTCAAAGCTGTGCTTGTGACTAAAAGAAAGAGTGGGTCAAAAAGAAAGACAGGTCACAGCACAGCTCACTGTTTTTCTTAGCAAAACCTGTTGGGCTCTGCAGAAAGGCGCAGCAGGGAATGTGGTGGAGAAAGAGTTAGGCATGGGCCAAAGCAGGTGATAAGGCCAAAAGACCAGGTTCCTTAAAGCCAGGCCTTAAGCAACTTAGTCGTCTAGTGTGAGGTGTCCACAGAGAGGTTGAATCTTGGTCATCTTAAGGTCCTTTCCAACCCAAGCGATTCTATGATTCTGATTCTAAAAGGAGCAGAAATTCATGGTGTAGGATTCAATGAAAGTGAAGTGACCAGCTAGCAAATAGATAGATGAAACAGAGGAGTCTTCATTAGAAAAATTCAGTGTGATACTAATATTTGTATCAGTGATGTCCACAACATGGGAAAGTGAGAGATGCTACTAGGGAGCAGGTCAGGAGGGGAGCAAAGAGACGCTGGAAGCTACGTGCAGTGAAGAACTGGGCTTGAGCATATCACAGGGAGAAAGCAGTGTGTGGGCATTGACGGGTTGGAAGTCTGAGGAGAGCTGGGGTGGTGGGAGCAGCGGAAGCTGGGGTTGATGGTGAACCCCAAGAAGATGAAGGGGAAGGGGGCACTGAGGCAAGGCTGGCAGACAACTAAGAGGAGCAATAGGAGTGCTCCCTTTCCACGTCAGGTGAGCAGGAGGTCACACTTTCCCTGGCACATCCTTGCAGCTGCCTTAAGCACTGACTTCCCTCTCTTCTATCTTGTGGGAAAGAATTCTGCCAGATCAACCTCTTGAGAGGAAGAGTGCTTACTGGGTCATTTTATCAGCAACCTGGCTGTCAGTGTCCCCCCTTAGGGCATTCACTGGCAGGAGAAGGCATGGCGCATTGCTCAGCCCTGACCCCTGCACAGCCAGCATGCAGGGAGGCACAGTCAAAGCCTTTGCCCTTTGATAGACCTGTAGGTGTGCATTTCCTATTTGCTGAAACACTAACAGTTCATGGGAAATGGATACTTGGAGCTCAGCAGCTTTTTTCAATCTGAAACACCCTATTTTTTTGCCTTTTCACATTCATTTTCTGTAATTGTGAAATAAAATAAAGAAATGAGTCCAGAACTTCACCTATTTTTTTAAGGTGCTCTAACCCAATACTCACCTTAAAAGCTGGAATTCTCCTGACTACAGTGTTAATCTTTGCACTGATCCATTAGACAATAAGTGGTGGGGGAAAGTCTGCACAAGAAAAGTGCTGCTGGAAAGTCAGTCTTGGACAAAAAGATGAACAAACGCTGTTGCAAATCTCTCCGGCCCTATTCTCACAGCTGTGCTGGGGAGGAGAGGTCCATAAACACAAGAGCCACTAGATGCCACTGTAAGCATGGCTTTATATTCAGAAATAAGATATTTATTTTTTTTCTAAATCCCAAAGTGAGCCATCAAGGTTTGCCAATTTGAAAATAGTCCCTTCAGTTAGAGCGTGCTGTCTTTGTACAGGACAGCCTTGCTTTAGACTTGCATGCTTCCTGGGCAAACTTTGTATTACCTGTCCCTATGCACAATCAACATCCTCACAGACAACATACATACTTGTGTGTAAGTATGAGTTTGCCTTTGTGTTTCGCCTTTCCTGGGCCATCCTCCTCAGCAACAGCTAAAGCAGAAATTATCTTCTGAGTTTTCTCCTGTGTCTTTCAAAAGCACTTCTCTC
Organism: Psilopsiagon aymara; assembly: GCA_024733675.1. NCBI lineage: Eukaryota > Metazoa > Chordata > Aves > Psittaciformes > Psittacidae > Psilopsiagon > Psilopsiagon aymara. Next base: position 53,760 of record JANRGW010037050.1, on the reverse strand, counting down.
ACCTCTGTCAGGGAGATACTCATGCGTCTTCTCAGGCGCAGAAGTGTATTGCAATATCAGCAATGTACTTTACTGCATAGCATCATCAGCCACACTATGCACTCCTGCGCACACTGACCCCGTTTCCTGCATGGAAGTGAAGGACTGTGGCTTAATCTGCTTTCACTCTGTGGCCCAAAGCAGCTCTGCCCATTGTAAGCTTTGGGATGGTCCAGGATCCTTTAGGTGAAGGAGCCTGTGTGCCATAAAAAGCAGCTCAGCTGCAGACAGAGCAGCAGGAGATGTGGGATGAAGCAGCACACAGGCAGTGCATCAAGCCCTCATCACCTCCCGCTGTTCCCCAGTGTCCCCGGCACTCTGCAGTGCTGTAGGAGAGGAGCAGCCCCATCCCAGGACTCAGCTTGTGACTCCCTTCACAAGAACAGGACTGTCCTGCACCCCAGGGCCTCATGTTGCCAGGGCGCCATCCACATGCCCTCTCCAGGCTTCTGCAGCCTCTCACCCAGTGCAGAGGACAGACACTCGCTCTTAATCCCGGCGTGCTGAGCAGCAGCATCTGATGCTGCCGCAAGCCGGCTGTTTGATTAACCTCCTTCCTCCCCCATCTTGCCCAGGCAGCCAGTGAAAACAACACTGCTTGTGAAGGAGAAAGCCTGACCCCCACCCACACATGACTCAACCCAAAACCCTGTGAGCCTGCAGCAGCAGTCAGCATGCTGATCTTCAGCATGGCTCAGCCCACTTGGCACATGCATATATGGGTCATGACTGTTGTAGGCCAAGCTACCAACAAAAGTGACCATGGGGAAAGTAGCTTCTTGTTACAAACTGGGGTCTTAACTTTAAGCAAACTGGGCTCTCAGCCTCTATTAGCCATCTCATAAATATCTAAAAGACATCTATTTTAAGATGAGATGATTCTCATCAGGGATATGGAGGTATCTAGTGTAATTACCTATATGTGAATGAATGTAGATCTTGGGCAAAATGCTTCATTTTCAAAATTCCAGAACAGTTTCAGATGCTCACTATTTACAATTGAAAAATCAAATGAAAACTGCTGCTACTCACTAACAACACCATATCAAGTTTTATTGCTGCTTTTGAAAAGTGAAGAGGGTATTTGGTTAAGAACTGGTGGTAAATACTAAAGATTTTTGTGGTTTTTTGCACTCAGTAACAATTTCAGTTGAATACAGTGGAGGTCTGTGGAACCTAGGTGGCAAATTGAGCACTAAGAAAATATACCATTATTGCTGGTATTGTACCTCCAGTTCACTACCACGTCAGAGTTAACATGAAAAGCATGATTTTCTCCTTATCACCTTCCAGTTCTTTTAAAAATGGAAACCAGAGTCTTTAAAAATGAGACACCTTAAGTTTTCTCTTCTGTTTTTACCTCCACAATTGACTATCCTAAATCCAGAGCTCTTTCCCAAAAGACATTAATAAAAACTCACAAACTCACAAATGGACGGGAAGAACATTGGAGCAGAGAATTTGGTGGGCAGACACAAAAAAATGAGAAGTACCAAATCTCATGTGAGCCCTTCCTCTTGGGCTGGTGCAGGCACAGGTGATCCGCATCTCATTTGCAGTAGGGTTGATTGCCTGCTTTGCCTTCTAGAGATGTGCTAGCAAGAAGTCCCAAACCCTTCCAAACCATTTGCAAATGCTTCTAAGTGGAGCAGCTATCTCTATTGAAGCAATGAAACCTAAGTTTCTTTCCCATGCACCCCTGGGATACTCTCTATTTTGGCCCATATTCAGGAAGGCAATTAAATATGTGCTAACTCTACACTCATGAATAGTCACATTGAAATTCAAGGAATTACACATGCCTAAGTGCTTTCTTGAATGAAGCCCAAAGTTTGTATCCCGAAGAGAGCTAGAAACACTGTGGCTGAAAGCCACACACTGCTCTGAGGGCCATGTCAAGGGAGCTGCAATTCAGCAGAAGCTCCCAGCAGGGTGTGGGGAATAGGAAAGGGAGTACAGATTTATGCATGTTGCAAAAGTAAACCCACCATTTTCCATTCATAGGCACTGCCCTATCCCTCTAGGGAAAGTATATAGTGTTTTGTTTGTGTTCCCTGATTTCCCTTCCCAAATCTCTAGAAATCAAATAACCTCTGATGCTCCCTCTTTTGCAAAGTTCACCTAAAGGATCCGTCCAGTCCCCAGCTTTGGCACTGTGGAGTATGTATGAAGGAGACACAAAAAGACCTAGAGGACCTCTGCAAACATGTTGCGGGAATTTGGTTGGAGTGCTACCTACCTCTGAGGCCTCAGCAAAGGCAGGTAGCTCTCCGCCTCCTTTTCTCCACCCGATGATAATAACTGCCCAGGAATGGTTATGCTAACAAACATTCTGAACATGGCAAAACTCCCTTAGGGCTATTTACCTGCTTGCATCAAGATTCATAGTGTCCCATCTTGGTAGCACAGCTGCTGTCAAAATAGAAACTCCTTCCTAATCACCTACCATGAGACAGAGTAATGTACAGCATCTTCTGCCAGGTGACTTCAGCCATGAAGACTAAGTTGTCTACCATGTTAAGCATCAATCTTGCACATGCCAATGCAGTCCAGCAGCTTGTGTGTGCCTGGGTTGGGCTGAATTAGTCAATAATTTTAGAAGAGTTGCTTCGGCTAGGAATCAAATGTATCCTGATGGTGTCTATTACAAGGTGTCTTCCAGTTGCTCCACTTTTTGCTAGATATTCTGATACCTCTGCTTTGTGCAAAATATCTTGTTGAATGTCAATTTAGCACAAAAGACCATTTTTTCCCTGCCAGGTCACTTGTGGACACACTGTCCCACAAGATAATGAATGATGATGTCACTGTGAAGGGACTCTTTGGTGGTTGCTGATAATACTCATATCATTGCCTTGGCAGCTTCTCGGGGTAGAGGCACTGAAATCAGCACACACCTCCCACAGGTTGGAGTGGCTGGCTCACCTGCCTGCCCCCAATTTCCTTGGACATCCTTGGACAATGCAGCCAGCCTCCCAGCACCTCACAGACCCTTAGTTTTTGCCGTTCCTAGTTCTCTTTATGCTTTCCATCTAAAAGCTGCACTACATCTTTTACACAGGGAGAAGGCATAGTGCCATCAGGCCTCGCTCTGGGTACAGACTGGGCACACTGCCCGACAGGACTCACACAGAGAAGTAGGAGACTTCAGATAAACCTTCTCTTCAGCTCCAGCAATTGCTGCCCTTGATTTGCCAGTTTGATAGCGGTGACTTTCAAGTCAAACTGAGAAGTCACAGGAAAAAAGAGGAAACCATCTTAACACTTAAGACTGGTTTACAACATCATGTATCGCATTATCAATATTTCTTCTGCTCAGTATTTACCCTTTTTAATTGCAAAGACTTTTGGTTTCTGTTATGCAGAAAATTGTTTCATGTAGTGACTTTTGGTTTCAGTTTAACTAATTGGTGTGAAAAGGGCACTTTCTTCATTTGGGCTTGTTCATTCACAGTTAAGAGATCAGCAGAGAGTGGAAGAAGCAGCAAAGCTCATTTCCTCTTCCAGTCTATGACTAGAAACAGGTGGGCAATGTTAAGGCACACTCCTTTTAGAAACATGAAGGATGTGGGTGAGATTTTCCAAACTGCAGTTCAAGCAGGTAGCGTTCTCACTTCACACAGCTGTCACTGATTTCCAGTGAGATGCTTTGGGAAGCATCACAAAGTGTTCATCTGTATCTTTAAGAACTTATGTCTTTGAGTATCTAGTTCACAGTAACCAGAAACAGCCTGTCCATTATTAACTACAGTTACTACTTCCCTTATTTAATACATCCGTTAGATGCAAGTACAAAACTTGTTTTGATGCCTCATCTATTCAACCTTCCCCACAAAACACTGAGTGTATTTGAAGCAGCTGGGGGCTTTTTTTTTTTTTAATAGCAAACGATGTTAAAAGATCTGATCTGGGTACTTTTAATTTACTTTCCACTTCCACCCATCAACTGCTTGATACAAATCATGGAAAATTAGCTCTTACATGGTGAGTAAGAAATGTTGCAATTTAACATTTGTCGATACAACGCTTGTGTGCATATATGTTCTATATGTACAGTCTTGTTCACGATCAGAGAAGCTAGATGTTTACCCTGCTCAGTCAACTGATCCCAAGCACCAAAAAGGGGCTCTTGGTTGCCTGCCACCTGCTGCAACAAGTAGACCTTTGTCCCCTCCATGAACTGCCTCTCCGACATGGATCATCCACCTTGCAAAGTTGCTTTGCCAGGGCACCAGTGAGAATAAAATTATTTTCTGGACCCTTCTGCAAAAGATGACCCCAAGCGGAGTTTTGGCACCAAATCTAAAGCATCATTGTAAATGCTACCTGGAGGTTTTGCTGCTCTTCGATTTGTCCTTTGCTGAAGTTCCCAAATTACTACCTGATCTGTAGCTTAAAACTGGTTCCCGTGAGAAATAGTTTCAGTTTGTTTGTTCATTGAGGTCAGAAGATAGTGGTCTGGCACAAATGTCCTGTACATTTTAACAACCTCATTTTTTATATATAGCAAGCACTCCTGTGAAATTGATTGATTACAGTTGGCTGATGAACGTTATTTCTACCAGACAGTGAGATCACCTTGCTCGTGTAGAGACTGTTTTGGAGAAGGCTTCTGTTTTAACATTGCTTGAGGTGTGCCCACAAGTCTGTTTGTTCTCATGTATCTCATGTGGTCAGGGTGGTGTGCTGTAGTTTTTCATTGCTGAGCAATTTCTTCTAGTTTATTAAATTAATTTAGTTTCAAATGGAGTACTGGGTTTTCGTTTGTGGTGCTGCTTTTCCTGTTACTGTTGTTGTGGTTTACCGTCCACATTGGGGTGTTCAAATCTGCTCTTCAAACTTCACCGAGCTTGTTTTGTGATTTGTATTTTTACAGTTCTGAACATTTCTTAATCTCAGGGTGCTGAGCATGGGCTGGGACTCCCTCCAACAGGAATTACAGTATGTACACAACTGGGGCAGCACTGGACCCTTGCAACTTCAGCCAGACACATTTCAAGTCTTCACTGGCCAGGAACTGAGAGGATGTAGAGATCTGTCCAGGCAAGGCTGACAATAGCAGTAAAGCCTTCTTTAATGTACAGACACTGTTAAGGAATTGCATTTGCAGATTGGCTTCTTCTCTATATCTAGCAGTGTGTTTTAATCACTAGAACAGCTCACTGTGGGGGGAAGCAAGAAATAGCATATTCTTTTCCAGGCTCGAGTAATGATTTAGAGGATGATGTTGAGCTAGGTTTTTCTTGCTTTGGTACTGATTTTCCTACAGGTAAGATACAGATTAATCATAGCAGGCCAGTCCCTCATGGATGTCACAAAGGTTAACTCCTATTAGAAAATATTCTGAGCTAATAAAAGGTGCTACCCACACGTACATAGTGGGAGGCCTAGCATTTCTCTACTCAGCTGATGTGACAACATTTGAGATCGTGACTCTATTTCCCAGACATGAGCAATAAGAGATTTTTGTCATGGTGGTAGGAGTAACACAACATGAGGACATGCCCTCAGGCTCTTGGGAAAGGGGTAACTGAGGGCACCATCTCCCAGCAGAGCAGGACCTCTCCATTTTCACACACACATTTACATCAGTGCACATTTCCTTAGGCTTCAGACAGGTACAATTTAAACAGGATAAGAAGCATGGAAAACAGAAAGATGTCCCCCTTTCCTTCGTCAGCAGCTCTGCATCACTTTTTGCTTGTCAAGAGCAATGTATCTGACAAAGGCTGCTCACAGTAGATATTTGCAATCATAACAAAGTCTGCTTGCGTCTGCTTGACCCCAAGACAGGGTCTGAGCCCCCCTCGGAGGTGCACGACCACTTCTGTTGGGAGTCCCACCAGTGAGGTGTACACTGTGGGGTCACCAGAGCTGAGGAATGGAAGCAGGAAAAGCAGCTGCAAGCCAACCGCAAATGACCCAGCTGTGTCCTCTGCTTTACTATCATCTCATGTCCCTTGAATCAGCCCTCTCTGCTCCCAGCTCTGTCATGCCAATAACCCCATGATCACCCCACAAAAGTCCTTAGTTCCCCTTCATCTGAACTCACCCCAAAACCCACTTACTTCCTGCTTGCTTGAAGACTGATTCATCACAGTTTTCTGCAATGACTCTTCTTGTACCGCCTCCCAACCTCTATCACCGTATCAGCTCCTGCACACCCTAGTCACATCCCAGCTAGTTTTCCAGCACCCTCTTACTCTTAAATACCATTACAGAAGGTGGCTAACTCCCAAGCTGACTTTTCCTTTGTTTTTAACAAAACTGGTGTATTCCCTGCACGGTTTCTTTTGTGTGAGTAGTCATCATCACAACCATTATTTCCAGTATTCAAGGTTCTTTGTTTTAAAACAAAACAATTTTGCCATTTAACAATGGGAGGCAGAACCCTGCTAGTTTTCTCAGTTGAGGTTTGGTGCAAAATAAAGCTTGGAAATCACCAGCCTAACTAGTTCTTAATCCTATGGTAATCTGCAATATGTTCTGGTGCTCAGTGGTCCTTATCATTAGAAAGTGTTTCTGATGGCTAACATAAATCTTTCCTGCTGCAAGTTAAGCTTGTTACTTGTGCTATTGCAAGCAGATATGGACAACAGTTTATCACAGTCTCTTTTGCAGCTGCATTTTATATATTTGAAGGCTGTCTTGTCTTAGCTTTTCCAGGCTAGACACATTCTCATCTTTCACTTTTACCCCTGAGTTCACATTTACTAGACCTCTGATCACCATTGTTACTTTTGTCTGAGCTTTCTCCAGCACCTTAGTAGGGCAGCTAAATATATTGCTGCTCTTCTTTGAGATTCAAATTGGCCTTTATGCTACGAATTATCCCGAGAGCTCCCATGAAGTCTTGCTTACCAGCCTTTCACCTAAATCCTTTGCTAAACCACCACTTTCTAGAGTAAAGCCCCCATTCCTGTAGGTAAGCTGCCTATACTTATCCCTAGCTTCATGGTCTTTCATCTGGCTGTCAAAATGTATACTGTTTGACTGACCTTCCTTTAATAAGTAATCCAGACCAATTTTTCTGGCTGACCTATCCCTAACACTTCTTCACAGTTTTTTTGTTGTCTACAGATCTTCCACCAGGACCAGAAAGGAAACCCATGGGACACTGCAAGTTACATCCCCAGGGTGACAAATTCTCATATACAGGCAGCATTTAATTTGTTCAGCATGGGCTCTTTTGACTTTGCACTTCTTATTTATTTTTAGTGTCATGAGCAGTGAAGTCACATATCTTACAAACCCCTAAATGTGTTGTCATCATATTTACCCTTACCAAGCCTGAGATCTGCCCAGAGAGCAATATCAAATTTGAAATATGAAAGGAACATCCCGCCTTCTTAGGGAGTGACGAAAAGTTCAAGGAACAAAAGGTGGTGTGTTGCTTGGAAAAGAAGGAAAATAATAGAGGCAGGAAATCTATTAGACAGGAGTGTATCTGTACTCAATTCATAAAGATACAAGGACTGGAACTGACTATTACTCTAAATTGATTGCATCTGGTAAGCGTTAACTGAGTACACATTTCTGAAGTGTTTGCTGCTTTTTTGATCCCACTGGGTAGTCAGCTTCTGATATTTCCAGTGAACTGTGTTTAATCATGTTTAGCAATATTTGAGTGATAAGAGTTGGTGGTATTACAGCTCCACTTCCAGTCTTTGATGAAAATGATTATATTACCTCCTTCTTCAGCGAATGCAAAAGTCCTCTGGTAACTCCTACTAATGACGCCTGAGGAAGTCAGGGCTGTTATTGTTTCAGTGTTCAGCATGCTGCCACTGCATTGCTTTGATCCATGGCCTTACGTGGCTTTTTAAAGCAGAGGAGGGTAGAGAGAGAAGGGTTACTGGGCTTGTAAACATTTCTATTACATCAGATTAGTTTCCCTGCCATGTACAATCTGCTGGTGTGACTCAGACTTTCACATTTTATAAAGTCAGCTATGTCTACAGGGACTACAGCCATTCTGAGAAATTCTAGATAAATGTGGATTAGTTTTATCCTTATCTTATTACACAATGCATAATTGTACCAAAAAAAAAATGCCCTTTTGTTGACTTCTAGTGCAGATGTGCAACCACTGGCAAATAATGAGGACAACATGTTCCCCCGCACCAGCTCCTTTATTCTTTGGCTGTGAGCCTTAACCCAGGTTTAGGAGCAACCCGTGCTCATTCACGGTGCTCTCAGCCGCTCACCACCCACCTCTCAATTTATGTATCTTTTTTATTGAGGCTGCATTGCCATGACCTGAGATGGCTGCCACTAAATAGCTGGAGTCATGATTCTTAGAATAGATCCTTCAACCACTTTTATTCTGAAGAATAGGGCATGCTTTTTCCACAGTTGTAAGAGCTGGCCAAGACAATATATTTTTGCCCTTGTATCGCTTTAGGGCACTGCCAGTAGCATGGGAAAAGCAATAGTCATTACCATCAAAAGTGTCAATGTCTCATACATACAAATAAACTGGGGCACCACATGTAACATTTTCACCTCAGGACTTTCTGGGCAGGATTTTCAAACACTCTGCTTTGTGGCAGCCAAAGTTTGCAATTGCTTTGCTATCTCCCACATGTTTTCTGGCCAAATGTTTCCACAGTTGTCTGCTGTTCAAATAATGTCTTAATAATGTGGTGGTCATTTCGAATGTGCTGTGTTCATGGGTTGTTTGCAGAGAATCTGAGAGATAGCTGCAATTATTCCAGCACTGGGACACACCACAGAGTGTTTTTCTTTCAGGGTGCCCTACTTCACATAGGTGCATCACCATTTCTCGTGTTCCTGGCAATGGTAAATAGCACCCACTTGATAGGCCCAGTCAGAGGAAGCAGCTGTGCCAGATCCTTGAAGAAAATATGATGATGACTTTGTGGAAAGCCCCAGATACTCCCCAAGAGCCCTGCAATGCATTAATCCTGCTCTGCAGCATGAACTGAGTCAAAATGAATGGTTTTGAAAGTGTAGGGTTGGATTCCCAGACAAATAAAGGCAGTGAGTGAGAAAAGAAATATTGGGGAGATTGTGAATAATCCTTAGCAGCCCTGTCCATAGTGAATTGGGCATTATTCTGTAGTGGCTAGTCCAACTGCTAAAAACTGTGCACATGCAAGAAACTATTCAAGATGTTCACTACATCAGCCATAGTGGTGGGCTGGAGCCTGGAGGTATCTGCTAGAGACACCCATAACAAACCCTTGCCACATACATCAGGGTTGGGGCTGGTCTCGTGTGGGGATGGGAAACAGGACTTGAGTACAAATCAAGCAAGAAACTGTATGCCTCAAGGGCGACAAAGATCTAGTCTTCTTTCATTGCCTGAGCTTCCTGAACAAGATTTTAGGTCTTTCTTGCTGCACCTGAATTAAATCATGCACTCAGGACCAGATCTGAATGAGGAATCCTCCTGTAGGACATCCTAGTCCATGTACCCCTGGCTTTCGTCAGCCACTGAGGGACCCTGGTGAAGAGTACCTCAGTGGTTGGTCCAGGGCGGATTGAGCACTGCCAGCCATTCAGCTGATGAAGCTCTTTCACCAGGATGCAGTAGGCCAGTGGAATGTGGGAGAGGTCAGGAAGCTTTTATCACTCAGACGAGTGCGTCAGTGCAGGATGTGAGCCTAAATATGCTCTATTTGTGGAAAAGCATTTTCTTATTAACCAACCTGTATTTGACAGGGTTTTTACTGAAACAACAGCCTCCCCCAGGGCAGGTAAATGTGACCATGGCAGCAGTTAGCGTTCCCCTGGGTCCTTCCTGAATTTAGGATACAATTAGCTACATTTGTCTGCAAATGCTTTAAATATTTCAGTTGGTATGCCATTAATGAATAAGAAAGGGTTTTATGTTAAGAGAGACTCTGAGCACTGCAAGGCAGCCAGTATCACAGACAGGGCATAAGAGTGATTTGGGATAGATAATGGTTGTGAGTAATGTTATAAATGATCTCATAGACTTTTTTTTCCCTTTTGTGAAGTAAATGACATTCCTTCTTCCACTTAGGGAGCTGTGTGGCCATTAGAGTGTGAAAAAATGTCTCTCTCAGCCAGGACTGCTAAGTACATTTTTACTGAGGTCCACGGGATCATTTTAATGACGGCTGCTCATTTTCAGTCTTCTCTTTCATGAAGTATCACAAGGTCTCCCTCCCCTCCAAGACACTGGGAGGACAGCAAGGGAGAAGGGCTCTCTCACAGGGACGCGGGAGGCTTCATACATTTAGGTCTCTCCTGGTTTCTGAAGCATCATTTATGCAGTCCACATCTCACCTTCACCTTTTTTGACTCCAGATTCCGTGATACCACTGTCATCAACAGCAGCAGGAGGTAAACTCCAAGACACAACATGAGAACCATGGCATAACATGACAAGACACTACTCCCCTGTAACAGAAAAAAAGCCCATCCCTCTTTCAAAGACCTGTATGGGCACAAGTTACTCATGGGGAGATTCTAGGTGTACACAAGATGAAATTTTTCCACAGTGGAAACAATCGGACATTGGAATAATCTCCACAGGGAAGTAATGGATTCCCCCACACTGGACACTTTTAAGACTCAGGTGGACAGGGTGCTGGGACATCTAGGTCGTGCTTTGCCTAGAAAGGTTGTACCAGATGATCTTTGAGATCCCTTCCAACTTGGTATTCTATGATTTTATGTGAACACAGCATACATGCAAGGATGTAGGCAGTGGCAGTTTCTATGAGGAGGAGGACAGGAGCACTGACACGACGCTACCAAGCTGGTTTTCAGTGGGTATTGCATGGCATCAGCAGTTGGCTCAGGCTTTCCACTCACCTCTGGAGGCAAAGTCTTTGCAGGTGCCCTATATTCCACCCCTGCCACTGTAGAAGATGTAAATGGCAGCATTAATCTGAGATGTACCTAGAGGCAGGGCTGCCTGAGATCCCACCTTTGCTCTCTTCTTCTGTATTAATGCCATGACTAATAATCCCCACTTGGGAAAGAAAGCCACCCAGGACCCACTTAAAAGCTTTCCTTTTCTCCTTATTTGATACCATTTTCTCCATTCCATCTCTGTGGCACGTGTAGGTGATGTGAAGAGAAAATAATAGTACCCTCATTATGCCTTTGTTTTCATATTTGCTCAGGAGACCATATGAAAGGAGGCCTTACGCCCTGGTCAGCTTTTATTATTCTGGATGTCTAGTAATAGGTGAATAGCATAATAAAGCATGACATAGTTGTTATACATTTAAGCATTTATAATCATATATTCAAAATTGCTAGACATTGTGGCTGAAAGTCCAACTGAGACATCTGTAGGAAGTACAAAACCCTCACAAAAATATTTCAGTGATATATATTATTCAAACCATTATTAATCTCACCCACTCCACTAGTCAAAGTCAATTTGAAGGAGTCCTGCATGGGATAAGATTCAGCACATGTGGCAACAATTCTGCAACTCCTTTTGAATCCCAAATTGCTGTACTTATCACAAGAAGTTTCTGTCAGTCAAAGTCCCTTAGTAAACATACTTCGACTTCTGCTTCAACTTAAAACGTCAGTTACAATACCCCATCAAAACCTGAAGGCCTGCCTCCTTTTCATTTGGGAATTATTCTGGCAAAGCTCCACTCAAATAAAAACACCACCACTCTGAACAAAAGCTTCAAAGTTTGATTCAACAAACTTGTCATCTTTGCATAAAGAAATGGATAAAGGTGCAAACAAGTCACCATCCTAACATGCCACATAGCTTATAGGAAGGACGCTTCATTCAGCCTCTAAGTGGGCCACCAGACCAATGCTGGCAGTGATCAGTGCTGCTAGTTTAAACCTGTAGTTGCAGCAGTAATAGATTGCATTAAACCTCTGTGGTGGCCACACAGGGGCAGATGACAACCCAACTCAAGCTTGACAGTTCGATGCATTTCTGGCACTTGCACCGATGCCCTGGTCTCTCACCCTGCCACACCTCACACCACCATGGGAGCACACCTAGGTACATCTACCCTGAGCAATGGAAACGTGCCAGCAATAATCCCACAAGTGCCCATCACTGTTTTCTGGCCTTTCTGGCAGAACATAACAGTTACTTTCCACCGCTTCCTCTTTTTTTTATAGATAAGGTCTGACAGCACTAGAAGATGGGCCGCTTACTGACGCATAGTGAGGGTGGCTCTGGTGCCTGACTATAAGATGAAATTAAGATACAGGCAGGTGACCCCCATATGGTGCAGGCTGACCAGTTATGAGAAGAGGCCTTATGCTAGACTTGTAAATTGTAATGTCATGTATCCAGGAATAGTGGATGGTGTGTTTATGCCATATCAGTACACACTCTGTGCTGCATTTGACAGAATATTTATTTTGAGTTTACTGGTGTTTTTCAGAACCTGTAGACCAAAATACCCTGCATAACTCATTTATGCTATTCTCAATATCATCAAATATTGGACCCTAAAATTCACCAGTGTTCAGGGTGAAATATTGCCTGGATTTAAGGTAGATGCCATTGTGCAATAAATTGTTCGTGTTTCAACTTGAAAAAGACAATGATTTAGTGGTGTATTGATTTTTAAGGAGAGGTGGAATTATGATTGGTGATTGGAGCTAGTCCAGCCAGAGATGAGGCAAAGCAAATGAGAAGATTCATCTACTTATGTTAGGTACTTAGTTCCCCTTACTTAGATTATTACTTATCTGCCATTGTAGAAAAGCTTACAAACAAAAATGCAATGTCTCTGTTAGGGAGGAAAGCACTGTTATCTTCCATTATGCTCACAGCAGAGACCCCAGGAGATTGGGGCAGTGCCCACACAGTTTGGTGAGATCCCTCATAAAGGCCATCACCATGGTGCAAGTGATGAGCTAGAGCATCCCAGCTGCCATCAGACCAGAGGTAAGGTTGACCAAACAACCAGCCTCAAAGTGTCACTCTCAGACTGACATGCCTGAATGTCTTACACTCTCTGATCCCAGCCCCTGGAAGTGTAGACACATGAGGCGTCAAAACCCCTGCAGCCCTCAGCTTCCTGCTGATCATGGCAGATGTTCTAGAAAAGGGGCTAATTATACTACCCAGGTGATCAAATACACAGGGCCACAGGTAGACCATTTTCCCCTGTACCAGGAGCTCTGAAAATCTCTATAGTCTGTTTCCACCAAGCTCAGACCTGTTAAGTTCAGGGTACCCATCATGATCCTCACTTGTTTTTTGTACAGATGAAATAGAAGACAGTGCGTGAACTAAAAGTTTGCCAAAGGGCCTAAATCAAACTGACAAGCAGAAGTTGCAGAGTGCAAAAATATTTTGCAATTGTCAAATGCAAAAAACTTCGGTCTTCAAATGCAAGAAAACTGTAGTGGTTTCCTGCAAAGAGGATACTGGCAAGGGGCAAACATGAAAACCAGTCCACATTTAATAGCTTTGTGCCATTAAGGACTAAAAATAAAATAAAACTTTTACAAAAATTCCAGACTTCCTCACTGGGGAATCCACAGTTATAGAGGTATTTTCATATCACTTTTTTATTTGGGGCAGCTCAGATTAACCACAGACCACACACTGAAAGACTGGTCACTCTCTATTACGACAGCCGTTTGGAATTCCCTCAGATTAAACATGCTCAGACCGTCACTGGTTTATGGCTGGAATAAGTTACTGCAGAAAAAACAGAAAGCATGAAACTCTAATGTGGCCAAAACCTTAAAAACAAGTAAAAAGCACAGTCTGCCTTTTTAGCACTTACTTGGAGTCTGCAGAAGTGCTATAAATAGAAACTCAGAGTCATTAGCCCTGTCTTATTTACCGCGTCAAGTCTCAAACCCAGATTATGGGCTATCCATCCACCTTCTTGGTAAAGTGGATCTGTTACTATCCTCTATAAAAGAAAAGAGGCAGGACAGTTTACCAAAAGAAAATCAAAGGGGCTGGAAATCCAGAAAATAGCCTGATGGTCTTCCTTTGGGTCAGTTCTTTTCATGGTTGGCTTTACCAACTTGACGCACCACTGCTACCTCATTTGCCAAGTTCTGAGGCCAGTGTCCCACAGACAGGGCTACCATGACAGAGGCCACAGGCTCACAGTAGTGAAACCAGCCTGTATAACCCCTCTCTGATAGACTGAGGAGGTGTGGGGGGTAACTATGGCTATGCATTCATGGTTTTGTACAAGGTAATGCAGAGCTAAGGTCTGGCAGTCAAATTCTTTCTGCCAAGCATCCTCAGGATTCCCTGGGTTGCTATACCTCAGGGTGTTCCCGAGCACATTAACAGTCTAGATGCAGCCCATTGCTTAAGCATTTGACTTATAGGAGATCTCCTCTAAATGAAACTCGTTCCTCATCTTCTCAGCAACCTCCAGGATGTCTTTTACTCTGTCCAGTCTACCTGAGCTTTGTAAGACAATCAGAAGCCATGTTAATCCTGACAAGCAGACTATCAAGCCAAGGTGGAGACTTGGCTCCAGCTGTTGGAGATCTCTGCTGGGCTACCCATGTAGCTGTGTCGGAAGAAGACTTACAACCCTACAGATGTGCCACCTCCGCCACTCAGCTCTCTCAGGGCTATCTGCAGTGTCAGTGGTAGGTATCATGTGGAGTATCTCACATCTGTGGTGGAACTGCTTTTCCACATCCTTACTTCATTCCTGGGCTGTTCCCATCCATAGCCTGGAGGCTTTCCTCAGTTCTTCCCTTTTTTTGTGTCATGAATTTACCCATAATCCCTGCTGCCATCAGCCGCAACCTCTTTGCAGTGGTAGCTGCTGCAGGTGGTTTTTCCAAAGCAACAGTCCTTACTCAATCAGTATGTAAAGGAGGACACAGGACTCCAGCCAGGCCATAAACCAGGATACATCTTCTGTCCGTGTCTTGGTGGTTCTGTGGAGGCAAACTGCAGGAAGGTACATGATTATATGATCAACCTTGTCACACAGTTTTCTCATGCCTTCATGGCTGTGCACAGGACAACCCAGAGTAAACTCCACAGAGGGTATTGAAGAGCACCACCCATCTTTCCAAGAGTGGATTCTGTGGAGGGCAACATAAAGCCAAGTTTCTTACAGGTTTCACCCCTAAAGATGTGAGCTGAAATGCACACTGCTTTGACAGGTGGGCAGCTGAGCAATGAACAAAACTGGACATTCTTCCAGCAGGGGCACTGCTTGCTAGATAGTGTTTTACCTGAAGACCATGCTGAAGATGGCTTAGGAAACAAACACAGAGCAAGGCATTGGAATTTAGATCTTAAAATACAGCTATCGATCTGCTCATCACTGCTGTATCTCATTATGCAGATGACTACACACAAAACAACACCTATTTAAAACAAAGCAAAGCAATTTTTTTCTTTTCTTATGACCTACCAGGCTTTGTAACACATCGTATTATTTTCCTTCCAAATGTGACAAAACTCTGTGGAAGGATTTATCAGCGTACCAATAGCCTTTTTCATTCAGCACAGGTGGAAGAACAAAGCAGTGCTTCCCTTCCTGCCCTCAAGGACCTTATGTGGTGCCTATACAAACATTAGCAATATGTGCAGCCATTGCACTGTGCACTTACAGGGTGGAAGCATCAATCTGGTCTCCTGAAAGGGTATTTTTCATGATGCCTTGTGACATAATAGTCTTGTAGCATCTTTAATTTAAAACAAAAGCGCTTGCAAAGGATTGCTCTTACAGTCTTACCGACCTGAAGAAATGAAGCGGGGAGACAGCACACAGACAGCAATACCTTAGAGAATGCTGCTCACGCTCTTTCATTGTTTGTTTGACGGTAATGCAAAAAAGGCGCAGTTGAGATCGGCATCAGTTGTGCTGTGTTGCCCAAATACACAGAGATACAGGTCTGAAAAATCTGTAGGCATATTTAACTGACCGCTTTTGATCTGTATAGCCTCCTGAGGTAACAGTAACTCTCACTTGACAGAGCGAAGAGCTGAAGAAGCCAGAGGCCAGGTCTGCACAGTGTTCTCTGCAAACACATGCACTACTGACACCATTAAAACAAGGTGTTGCCAAAAAAAAACCTTGGTCTGATTCATCGAACCATAGCTCTGTCTATGCACTGCATCCCTTCTAAGAGTACTTTTAGCTGAATTTTGGCTGGTTTCCTGAGCTGATACTGAAAATCCTCAGTCCACCCTTTGCGCGTACGTACCTGTAATGAGTAAGAGCATGAGCACCACAACCGTTTATGCCGTGGAGGCACCTGAGCTGTGAGCCTGCTACTGGAGAAATATGTGGGGAAGCTGCACATCTTGAAGCCTGTTTCACCCCTGAGTCTGGGTGCTTTACACTTCTCATGCAGAAATGAACTTGGGCTATGGTGTAGCAATCCAGAGGCTTCAGCAATACTGGCAAGGCAACCCTACCCTATTTATTCCCCACCCTCATACCAGAGCAACCCCTCTCCTCATCTGTATCAACACAACTCTTTGTGGGCTGTGCCTGCTTCCAGACCACCCAAAATATGCATTTGTTTCATTCTTTCAAACAGAATTGATGCCTGATCTAATTTACAGCATGGACCCACAAGCAGCTCTGTCAGCACAGCTGAGGGAAAGAGTCATGCACAGAGGGGAAAAGGGTGGGATGGGTGTTCCTGAGGATGGCATTGACGCCAGCACTGGGATGTTTGCAAAGCTCAGCCTCAAGAGCACCAGGCACGGGCACTTCTGCCGCTGATGGATATCATAAGCCCATTTGCAGTTGTGCCACAAGAGTGCCAGAGTGGAGAAAAGGAGAATTAACACATACCAAGAGAGGAAAGAGGCCATTAGCTGCAGAGGAATGATGGGTTTAGGTACTGACTGCTATGGCTTTTCCTCTCTTTATTCTATTTCTCTGACATGAATAATTTAGAAAATTAATAGATTAAAAATTAATATGCCATTGCAGAGTGTGCACGAAGACACACTGCCAGAGATTATCTTTTCCCCCAATCATACCACAGGCCCAAAGCTGACCCTACCCCACTAGACTCCAATATTTTTAGTTTTCCTTTGTGCATTTTGGATTAAATAGCTCAAGGGGAACTGAACAAAGCTGAGAAATTAAATTACCCGTAAACGAACAAGACAGATCATGACTGTGACATTTTAACACTAAAAACTGAAAAATAAAGCACAGCGAAAAGAAGGACTGACTGAAGAATTCCACCTTGAGAACCTGTTTCTGTGTCTTTGGGGATCAAATTAGTCGAGGAGGGAACTGTGGATATATTATAAATGCCTGCTGTTGCAACCACAGGCTACCCTAAACGACACAAAATCTTAAAAATACACAAAGCAAAGGCACAAGCCCAAGAGAAATAGCCATGAAGTAGCATGACTGTGTTCAACATCCTGTATCTGGTAGAAAAGTTTCTGTTTAGCTCAGGTTACTGCAGTTTAAAAAATGTACTTTTAGCAGAAAAAGGGAAAATAAGGTAAGCCACAAGTTAGTGACCATTTGCAAGGAATCGCCGCACACTCACCAGCGAGGCAAGTTTTGTGATCTAGCCTTTTGATTTTAGTTCCAGTTTTAGTAGAACCAATGCAATACTTAATTTTTCCAAGGTAAGCCAAGTGATTGTCTGTCAGTACTCGATCTATTTTTACACTCTTTGGATTCACTGTATTTTCCAAGCTGCTACGGTGTGTGAAATTTATAGGAACTTCTATTATTATCTGTCTGATACGGATGTGGAACGTTTTGGTCAGGGGGAAGCTAAAGCCTGATACAGTGTGCTCAAAATTTTCCACAGTAGAGGGTGGCTTTTCTTTGGCCTGGGTTGGTCAGCTCTTTGTTTCAAATCTATGTAAATGGCTAATGATCTCTTCATCTTGGATTCAGTCTCTGTTTTTCTCCTCATCCATTTCTCCCCTATTCTCATTCCTTCCCCCCTCATCCAGCCTTTTCTTTCCACTTGGATTGTGCCTTCCCTACTTGACATATAACCCTAGGAAAGAATGTCCCCAAAACCAAAACACAAATCATACAAGAAGCATGCCATTAGTTTCGGACTTGCTGTCATCACAGTATTTGCCATGCTTGAACATTGCATCCTATTTCTGCTTGGGTCCAGAGCTAGATGAAGACATTTTGGCAACTGGGGCCACCCTGCTCTTCCTTTCTCTTAAACATTGCTTTGTGTCTCCTCTCCTCCTGTGCCACAAACACCGAGCATCCAGCTTGAAGAGATACAAGGCAATGTGGCACCACTTGGGCTCATGGTCAGGTCTCCTCCCCATGGCTCTCTGGCATCACCACCACCCAGTGAGTTTCTCCTCCCTGTCAGAGAAATGCAGCAGTAGCAGCTAAATCAGGGAAGGTGGAGGCTCTACAGAGAGGGGAAGATCACCCCTCCACAGGAGGGGACAGCCTCTCCCTGCAGTTCTCTATCACAGGTCTTTCCTGGGTAGCTTTTAAGGGGCCTGGACACCCCAGCATGGAGAGGCTGGGGCCTTGCAGCAGTGTTGCATGGGACAAGGAAGTGGGGCCTCTCTCTTCCACAGCTCATTCTGAAAAAATGGGATGCTGGGAACATGCCTTTGTATTTAGGACTCAACCCAGGACATCTGGTCCCCCTCATCCTCAACCCCAAGGAAGCTATGGTCCTGCAGGAGCCCTCACAGTCACTACCAACACCAGTTCCCGGGCAGCATTAGGAGCCAGAAGAGCTGCAGCATATTTGCCTCCTTTTGACACCCCTTTTCTTAGTGGCATCAAGGGCAAGGTTTCCAGCATAGCCCTTGCTAAGGCTTAGTTCTGCCTGTCTGTCCAGCAGAACCAGCGGCTAGATTTGCGTTGTCTGGAACACTCAGGTTCCAGTTCTGCTGAACCTTTGATGACCAAACAAATCATTTTATTAATAATTATTAACACTGACCCATGTTGTCCCACTCCACATTGTATGAGTTGGCCTTGCAGAGCGGTCGCCTGCAAGCCTAGTCCCCCAACACAGCTGCGCCTTCCATGGTATGCCTGATCTGTGTGTAATTCATGGCTCATCTGGGATTTCTGTGGCATAAATAGCATTACAGCATTATGAAATGACAATAGGTGCCAGAGCTGTTATCCGTCGAAGTGGAGCCTGAGAGTGCAACTTCTACCAAAGTAGCAACAATTGGGTTTGCAAATGTAACCAGATCCTATTGTTAATCCCAGCTCTGTTTGGGCATCTGTAACAACTGGTTATGTTGTAAGACCACGATGGCTTCCAAGTAAGAAATCACAGCATTTTCATTATGTGCTGAATGTTCATCACATCAGATCCATTTCTCAGCATTTAATGTTAATTACTACCTTGGTTTTGTATTAGCTGAGAGCTAAATGATGTAGTACTGCAGAAAACTATTAAGATCTGCGTCACATAGGCAAACATAACCATCCACTTCCAGAATATGAAATGGATAATGAGTGGGTATAAAGGAGTTTTCAGAAACCCCAGCTGAATGCATTCAAGAGCAGCGCTTCCTCTTTAATGGGCTTTCTGCCAGAATGACACATCACTCTGCACCACTGAAGTCATTTATAAACTGTCCTTCACAACACTCTTTTCTCTCCTGCATGTGCTGCTTCTCCTCTAAGGAATAGTCGCAGAGGGAGGATGCACCTAACCATAACTTGCTGCACTGTTCAGAATAGTAAAACTCTTGGAGAAAGCAAGAACCTAAGTCTCCGCAGGACTAAGCCTAGAGGAAAAGGGAGGGCAGGGTGATGTGAAAAGCAGAGCTACACAGAAGGAGTTGGCTACCAACCAAATTCCCAATTCTTTGAGGCTGACTTGGGTTTTCCACTCAAAAGCACTGCCTTGGTTTCAGACTGTAATGCAATATCTGAAAGCATCCTGTGTAGTTCCCTGCATTCCTGGAGAAAGCCAGGCTGGAGCTGGAGGTTGAAGTAAAGGTCTGCAAGGTTTACACAGCACTCCCCTGGAGGAATGGTGCTGAGGTGTATCAAAGAGAGTGTTTAAAGGGAGGGAAAGGAACTTCTTAAAATCTCTGTGTACCTTCCCCTCCCTTCCTCGCCCTCTGCCCAAGCATGCTCTCACACAATGAGTCACGGGTGCTTGTCATAGACTTGGGATCCCCACTGTACTATTCAGCGCACAGTCCTTGAGTCCTTGCTTACAACCCAAACATGAAAAACTAGACCCAAAGACAGAGACACGAGTGAGCATAGGACAATTTTAGTCATCTTGAGTCCAATAGCTACTGACAAGATTTTGATCTGCAGTGTTCAAAGGAGAGTCTTTCCAAAAACAGAGGCTGGAAGAAAGGGAGAGAGTGTTGCACATTTTTAACAAGGAGTTCCTCCCAAGCCCGAGGAGAAAATAGCAGAGGTGCTTGCTTGTGGCCTCCTGACACTGAAAGAAGGTTTATGGGCAGGATGGGGATAGGCACTACTGGACTTCCAAATGAAATTATTTCTGTCTGATATCACAAAGAGATAAGACCCATCACAGGGATGTGATCACCACAGGAGCTAGCAAAAAAACCCAATGATGGAGTAGTCCAAGCTATGGGCTAAGGAAATGACCATTGCAGCAAAGCTCCTGCTGCAATAAAAATGTTAAGATTCTGGATGCTAAGAAGCCATGCAGACAGCCAGGAAATGTCAAATGTAGATGGAGTATGAACAAGTAATCTGCAAGGCGTAAACTTGGCATGCTTATTTAAAGAGAAAATACCAATTACGTAGGTCATCGAAAAAAAAAAGTGCTTCCTTCTACTAACATCTGAAAATCCTTATGCCAGAGGGACTGTTATGGCTTTCCTGGGAAAGAAGAGTCAGCTTTTCTTTTGGGTAACTTGCCCAGTGATTACCTGATTCACCGAAGTGTTTGCTTTGTCCATTCTCAGCTATTTAAGTAACTATTTATACGCAGCCCCACAGATGTTCTGTACTTACTGTCTAGATGCAAAACTGCAGACTCAAATCGAAAGCACAGACAGGACCATAGCATGCAAAAATGATCCTAAGCAGACAATTTCTAGGCAAAATCCTTTAGGAGAATTTTAAAAGATTGCCCTGCATTTAACCAGTTCCTTGTTACAAGATGCAGTACCAAATACTGGATTTAAGATACAGCAGGTCTGACAGTGGAGGTTAAAGTGTTAGGAGTTACAAAGGAAGCATAGCTGCTCAGTAGCCAGCTTTATAAAAAGAAACCATGTGTATGTCCTTCCTTACTTCAGTTTCTTGGGCTTTAGAGGGCCTTTCCTTTTGTCTGTTTGAACATCCAGTACTTTTGCCTAGCTGTGCTAGAACCCCTGTTACTTCAAAACCATTGCTGGAAATTTCCACAATCACAGCCTTCTCTCACAGTTGGAGGAAAAGACGGCTTCTGACAATGAACTTCACATACATAAGGACAAAAAATGCATTGTGTGGCTTGCCACTTGCCTTTGTTTTCCTGTTTTGCAGAACTTGCTTCTCTCATCAACCTGCGTAGGGCAGCCAGGGACTACTATTGCCTGCATGGTGTTGAATTTGTCAGTCAAATGCTGATCTTGGAACAAAGAACATTTTCCTTTGCAATTAAAATAAGCTGCTAACTGGGGAAAGGTAAGGCTATCAGCTCCAAGAAAATATAACTTGTCCAGTAATCTCCTCTCTGTTTCAAGACTTTGTGACCTCTATGAAAAGACACTACAAATTTTATTACTAGAGCCTTTTCAGTATTTCAGCTAAATCCTATTGAATTACCTGAGTTATTTTGTTTTCATCTTTAACAGAAGACTTAGACCTGAACACTCCTGTAAATTGAAACAAATGTAGGTTAAATACACAGCAGGGATTCCTCTACCTACCCCAAATGCTACTTAACGCTTTCTCTCCTCCTAGAAGCACCAACTTACTCCTTCTTGTTAAGAAAAGAAAATACTAGGACCACAGATGAGCTTGCAGCGATTACTACAGGGTTAAAGAAAAATGCAACAGCAGTGGAAAATGAAGAGGAAAGCATATTAAGAAAACTTCAGTCACAGCTTCACAAAAATATCTCCAGTTCAAGTGTGCTACATTTTTCACGAGCTTCTGCTCACACTAAGAGCTCTCGCATAAGCAGCCAGTTGTAGCAACCCTTAAGACCAACCAGATTCACTAATAGCAAAAGTAAAATTGCCTGGAACTGCTTTCCTGCTTTGGGGTGAAGGCGGCAGCCACTGCAGAGGTTTGCTCTTGGGTACCACCAAGTCTGAAGGAAGCAGGGATTTTTGCAGCCCTCTATCACTACTAAAAAGCACCACCTACTTTGTGCAGCACAACTGTTTTGCAAGCATTGCTCTGCCCATCTGATAAGCATGTTTTAAGTTTCATGTTTTATGACTGGCAATTTACAGGTCAGGAAACAATTTTACTAAAACACCGAAGTGCCACTGTCTTGTTTTGGTTTGGTTTTTAATAAATTATATACACCTTGTGGATATATGTTGAAAATACATTTGGGTCATCATTTGGCGTGGGCAGACACAAGCTATGGATTATCCTGCCACGTGTGCTCTCACACCCATGGACCATGGCAGCAAGGGTGAGCCCACTGCAGCTTTCCTTCTTTCTCCTCCTAACTAACTGAAAAAATCATGTTGTTGGAGACTTCTTCCATCCATCTCCAGGATTACTGAAGCAATTTTGGGTTGTTCCAGTGCTGCATAATTTGCAATAGTAGTCTTAGAAAGAGCTGGGAAAAGGACAACAGGTCCTCATGGCATGGGAGTCCCTTTCAGGCCACCACAGTACCCCATGTGCTCCATGTCAGGAGTTGTCAGGGCTGCAAGCAGCTCACTAGCCAGGGCAGGGCAGAAGAACTGCCTGGCGGATGCAATGCTCTATGATGCTGAGCTGCTACATGCACTCCTCATTTCTTGAATAGGTTGATGCTTGTTAAGAAGAAAAATCATTACAGTGAGAGGGATGCAAGTAAACTTAAGGAAACCTCATTTTTTCCTGGGTTACCTCAGCTTGGACATACCTGAATCCCTTGTGACTTCCGTACAGAAATCAAAATGTAATGTAATCAGTGAACTGCAGTCTGCCCTTCATAAAACCACTGGAAAGTGCAGACGCCGTGATTGCGCTGTGTGCTCAGCATGGTGCGGGGCTATCACGGAAAGACATTACTGATCCTCTGTTTGCAAGGGGCCATTATTTTCATTATTGCTGCATCACCTGATAGTGTTGTTACCATTAAATGTCTATTAGTGACAATGTCTCTCATTGACTTCTGGATTTAGAAGTTTATAGCTTGGTAACTGTGGTAGTACTTGCTAGGATATTAAGATTGACTTACAAAAATCTCAGCCTGGAAACATATTTATTTCCTAAATTCTCTGGTGTAGCATAGCCATCATTATACTTGGAAAAATAATTTCACAAAGTGGCTTAATTTAAGCAAAGTTGCTTTGTAACTTTTAGGATATCTGTTCCATCTTTCCATCACGATCAATGGGTTTAAGGTTTCAAGGTGCCTGGATGAGATGGGAAGGGAGGTATTCACAAATGTCAATTTTCTCCTCCACTCTAGGCTGACTTCAGAGGCCAGATTTCCAAGGGCCTGCCTGGAGTCAGTAGAAGAAGAAAGGCAATTCCAGAAGGCAGTTCAGGAGACCTTAACAGACTTAGATCTGTCTTCTGGAGGCCTTTCACTCCAGCAGAACAGGAGCCAAGTGACACTGGCTTGAGGTATCTTTAATATTATCACCCTGCTTCTTGTTATGGTAAAGCCTGGGAGAGAAGCAGAGGGAGAAAATGCACTCTTCCCTGGGCTGAAGGAAATGGTATCTCTGCTCACTGGTCTAGATGATTATTTCTCATGGGCTGTACCCCTCATGGTGCCTTCCGTGGCAATATAACAAATCAAAATTTCAACCTGGAGGAAACAGGCTCCTGAGAAACAACATCTTTCTTGTGAAAAAAGGATGATTTCCCCCACACATGGGAGGGCCTCAGATTTCCTGGCACGGGATGACAACGTACAAGAGCTGCCCTGATCTCCACTTCATGATGCTCACAGAGAGGCGGCAGGAGGCCAAGCAGTGGCTGAGCCAATGGGCTCAAGTCTTTCAGGGTTGCCCTGGACCCTGTGGGTCAGCTTGGTTTGATGGACTATAAGTGGAAAGGAACAGAGCCCAAGCCCCATAGGCAGAGTTTGCACAGCAAAATGAAAGAGAAAGGGAGAGAAAGGAAAAGCCACTCCAGCAGAGAAAGTTGATAATGGAGTTCATAACTAGGAGAAACGATGTCAAATGTTTCAAGGTTCTTTGACTGCAAGCCACCAACCTGGAACACCTTAAAGAAGAGTAAGTGTGGGTGTTCAGCAGAGACAGATGCCCCCAATTACTAATTATCCATGCTTAAAAGAAAGCTGTTCGAAGTTTGCTGCCTTACAGATTTCACTGGTAGGGTTACTTGTCAAAGGAAGTACATATGCATAGTACTAATGTTAGCAATGAGTGGGATTTACAAATGACATTTATCTCCAACATTCAAAGAATAATAGCTGAGGGAGTGAAGGGCTAAGGAATCCTTGTTTGGCTATTTCATTACTCTGCTATTGCCAAAAACTGGAGCACTTTATCTATGGCTTTTGTATTCTGAACTGTGACAAACTAGTCAAAAGATATACATTCAGAGAGTGTGCGCTGTATATAAATATGTGCGTGTGCATGTTTTCTAGCATAAACTGAAATCATTCCCTGATCCCCCCTGAATCACTACAGTGATGTTTTTTAGTCTGACTAGAAGTATGAATATGGTGTCATTAATTATGACGAAGACATAGCAGTATCAAAGATACTGCATTCTCACAAGCAGAATAATAAAACCAAAAAGCATTATAAGAGCATTTGCACTAGAAGAAATGCTGGATGGTGAGCTGAGGTATTAGCAGGCTGCTAAGAATATTCCTGGGCATGCCTGGCCCTCAGAGCTGCTTTCCTGGGGGGTTCACACTTTATTAGAGAGAAGAAACTCCAGCCCCTGGTCACGGTGCCATAGAGAAGTGACCTCCTTCAGCTCTGCTCCTCTGACCTACTTAGGTGGGTTTGGGTTGTTATTTTCACGTGAAGCATTTGAAATCAGCCTCATCATTACAGCAAAGAGCATTATCTCTTGCTGTTTTCCATCCAGCCCCAAGAATAACTCTGATGTCAGCGGGGAGCTCTCTCTCTGGCAGGCATCTCCGTGCTGCCAGCTTGTCAGACAAAAGGTCAGCTGGTTCTGCCAGCTCCTCAGGCAGACCCAGTATATGTGGTCCTCTGCTCTGTTCCAACCGCCCCAAGCAAAGCAGCCCCAGGAGAAGCCGGCTCCTGCTCCCTACTTCCAAGATCCCATTCAGTTGTGAACCTGTCCTCAATGATATCGGCCAGCTGCAGCCCTCAAAAAGGCATACTGCAGTTGGGGTGATTCTGGTGATGCCTCATGGTCCAGCCATTCCTCCTTCACAGCAAACATCCCTTGCTGTAGCCACAGTGAGGGGGTACATCCCCATCCTCGTGTTAAGGATTTCCCAAGCAAGCAGCTTGCAGGTAGCTTCCACATCCGTTCTGTCACAGGACTGGCATGGAGGGAGAGGATTATTAAGGCAGAAACCTGGGACCCAGTGTGCTGGCTGGTGGCCTTTGGACATATGGAGGGAGCACTGGCTCGTATTGACCTCATCAGTGAAAGCTGGAATATTTTGTCAGTCTTGGGCAATTTGTCCTCCAGCTGCAACACAGCCTAGAGTTCCTTAAACTAAATCACTACTCTAGGAGGAATATAAGAAATCCTGAGGCAATCAATTGTGGCCCCCCCAGGAATCCAGCCCTGAACGCACAGCCCTTGCAAACCTCATTCATATTGTTAACCACAATGGCCATTTTGCCTAAGGAAAGGCAGAGTTAGGACTTCAGAGTTTGGCCCAAATCCTAGACTATATAAATAGATTTCTGTGAATCAAAGCTCCATTATGTAAGACATAAAAATAAGCGAACAAATGAGAGGAAAAATAAGCTGAACTTCAGAGACTGCAGTGAAGCATCAGCATAAGAGTTTGGGCACTGAGTCAAGACACAGATCTTTTTCTTTTCTTTTTTTTTTCCCCCAGTTTGCCTGCTTTGCTTTAAAAGTGACTCATCCACTCACTCCCCCTTCACCAGCACTTTTCCATGTTGTTTCAGGCATGCCTGTGCATTTTAAAGCTCAAGAGGACCATCAGAATTGCCTGTTTATTGACTGCGCATCTACATTTGCACTTCCAAATTAGAGGGGGAAAAGGGATATGCACAAACAAAAACTGCCTCAAACACGTCGCCAAGGTTAAAAGCACCGTGGTGCGAGGCATGCTGCAGTTTACAATGAATTGAAATGTGACTAAAGGCAGCATGTGACAGCCATCTATATTTAGCAGTGGCTTTTGCTTTTACACTCTTTGAGATACCCTGTCAGAAAAGCATCTATGTTTGTGCATCTCAGCAGAAGAATGAGCCCCTGAAGGTGTAGGAAATCTCTGACAACGGCTTTGTATACATTCCAGTTGTCGCTGGGGCATTTGTTTATACACGTTGCAGGCTTGCCTCCCTCCCCACCTCTGGCACATTCCCATCCACTCTTTGCTTTGACCAGGGAGTATTTTTAGCTGATGTAGCACAGCCATTTCAACATTGGATCTCCTTGACACACCTTTTCCACAAGCTATTAAAAGAGAAGGCTTGAGAGCAAATCACAGTGCCCCCCATAGAAGTTCTCCAGTTTTCATCCTCTTAAGAGCTGAGATGCATATTCCATTTGCTTTTTCTTCTTTTCTTAATTTACGTTACTTGCATAGTCAAATGAGTGAGGAGTGTGAGTTTTGTACAAGGTAAATACATGTTGAACATAAATTGGTCTGAAGTGTTTTCTTTAGTTCAGAGAGATTCCATTAGTCATATATACAACCTTCTTCCAGCAGCAAAAGAAGGAAAGAACTATATATAATATTTTCAAAAAATCACCCTGAACTGTGGTTCTTTTGGGTGAGGGAGAATTTTTGCCTTCTTCTTTCATTGCAGCTTTTCTCTACTGTTTGGTAACTACAGGCGTTTCTTACGCGCACTTGTATTGCACGAATCCTTTAAGTTTATAAATAGCTACAGAAAACGATACTTTTTTTTCATAGTCCCCTTTCTAGTTGGTTTAAAGCCTTGCCTGACTGCTTTTAAAGAGGGCTTAGCAACATTTAGATAACATGGTGATGCATGCATATAAGAACTTGAACAGCACTAATAGTCTAGCTGTTATAAGCATTACAGCATTCCCAGTACTCCAGATTTCCATAAATAACATAAATTAACCTCCCAGCTATTTATCTGCAGTACTGGCTACAATGGCCTTTTATTTAATTCCTTTTTTCTCCCCATTTGCTAAATCAATATTCAGCCCTCATTCTGGGGATGGCATCCATTTTTTGCAACAGGCTGCACAAGCACAATGGATGTTGCATAAGTTTCTGGGAAACAGTCACCAAAATGTCTCACTGCAGCCCATTGCTGCTCCATATAGGCCTCTCCACAAGGAGATTTGCAGAACAAAAGTAAGGCTTGTTTTACAAGGAGCTCTGCATTTTGTTATTCCTAACCAGGATGACAATATCTGCTACTGAACCCATGTCAGCCGTGAGACATGGGTTCGGTATACAACTGAGACTATACAACAGTAAAAAGATTTCTTTGCATAGGCCAGGAAGGGGATAAAACTCTCATCCTCCAGACCTTGCAGAGATTTTTGGTCCTCAGCCCAGCTCTAGACCTATACTCTGTGTTTCCAGCGTTTGGACATAGTATTTTGTGTGCTACCATAGCAACTGATGCTCACATATCTGCTAGCAGATGGCAGTTCCAGGAAGGAGGCCTGAAAATGTCTGTGTAGCAATCTTTGCATCCCATGGACATATCAGAAAGACTCTATCTTCCAGGCTTCTCTTCCTGATGTTTCAGACTCACTGGTTGGCATGTGGCTTCATGAGGTAAAGACGGGGCAAACAGGGAGCTGCCCTATCAGTGACACCACCAGCTGCACTGGACAAATCAACAGAAACTTTTAAAAAGGCATAGAACAAGTGGACACATGGGAAAATATGATATAATGGAGAAGAGTCATAATGGCTGTTGTGCAAGGAAGCCGTATCTCACAATTCACCAGAGTTTTCTAAAGGTGGTAACGAGCACGTAGCTGTAGTTCACTTGGCTGATAAAGTAGGAGTGGATTTTCAGCAAGGTTTCACAATATCCTTTACCAAGGGCTCTTAAAGATGCTAAACTAGAGGGAATGTTCTCTCATGGATTAAAGGAAACAAAGAGGAGGAATAAACCTTAAGTTCCTGTGGAGAACCATTCTGCTTCTTTGACATTAAGCATATTTACTAACCACCTAGAAAAGGCAATGGAGAGTAAGCCGATGAGGTTTATTGATCATACTAAGGCACTGAAGATGTAAGAATGAGTGATGACTGTGCAGAATCCTAATTCAATGCTACAGTACAAAGCAACAGGGCAATAAGACAAAGTCAGATGAAGTTCGGTGTCCGAACACAACATCTACGCATACAGGGAAAAGCAACCCTAAATTCAGAGATACAGTAGTGTGGTTTGAGTTAACTGTTAACTCCCCTAATGTAATCCTGCATTACAACAGCCATTACATTAATGTGTATTCTGTGATCTTATATTCAGCCTTTTCTGTGAACATGCTAGCTCAGGGCTTAGCAGCACCAAAACAGCAAATGGCATTTCGTGAACTGTTAGGAAAGGAACAGAGACCAATAGTCCTTGTTATTCCTGTATCTTGAGCCCTCCATGGAGTTACAGTCTCTCCATACATCTTAAAAAATACAATACAGTTACAAAAAGAACAGACACACAACGCACATGATTGTGGAAAAAAAAAAAAAAGATTCTGGAAGCAAGTAAAGGACCTAGAAATCTTTCACTTAGAGAGAGGCGAGCAAGGAGATGACAGGCTTTTAGGAAACCTTGAATGGCATGGAAGAGTTGGATAGGGAATGATTAGTCACACTTCCTATACAACAAGAAGTACACGGCACCAAATTTTGAACCTACCACGTGGCAGTTTCAAAACAAAGGTGGCACTTTTCCACAACTTAAAGCTTATACTGAGGCACTAATTGCTATGGGATGCTGCAAATGCCAACAGCTTGCATGGATTCCAAAAAACAATTGGACAAAGTCATAGGAAAGGACTGTTCTGAGCTACTGTGCACAAAGATGCCACATCCAGCTCAGGGAGCTTCTAGGTTGTAGAGAATCTTAGAAGCTGGGAGTATACCTGTATCACAAACCATTTTCCTACCCACTGTCTGTCACTGTTAGAGATAGGGTACTGAGCTAGCTAAAGCTTTGGCCTGGGCAATCAAAGTCCTTTTAAACAGCATCATTTGAGCCATAGGGAGTGATCTCAGGCTGTTCTAAATGTGACATACCTCAATGTTTTTCACTGAAACCTAATCTTCATCAGCTGCTTCAGATTTACCATAAATTTATGAAAGCCCACACACAGTTATGCTACTACTCTAGCCTGCCTTGGCATTGTGTGCTCTTTTACTTCAAAATAAAATGGGCAACTCACAGAATACACAAAAAGGAGCAGAATAGTTGGTATTAGGGTTTTACAAACCCTCCGGACCTTATTATTTTTTCATTTTTGTCTTCTTCCTTATTTTACCTGAAATGTTAGCAGTGATGCTTTCTTTACAGAGAAAATAAAGATATGCTGATCCAGTAATCCTCTTGTACATCAGCTGCTCTTCAGGAGGAAATGACTGATTTGGTCTCCGCACTTCTAGTGGAATAAGGAAGAGTCGGGCCCTGGAAACTGGATTCAACCTATGTTGTACCTCACTCAAATGCAAGTCACATTGCAATCACTGGCACCGCTCAGAGGATTAACAATTATGAGGTTAATAAGAATGAGAATCAGCCCCTAATGTACCCAGTGTCTCTTTAAGAGTCCTATTTTGTCCATCGTATTGTGGCTGCTGCCCCATTAAAGCCCTAAAGAGAACTCATAAATATAAAAATACCCAAGAGCATGGCAGAGAATCCTGCCCTGAGTAATTGCACTGAAATGTTCTAAAAGGAACTTAATTTCCTTCTCGATAGCCTCAGTAACACTTTGAAGAGAGAAGAATGAAGGTGAGGACATGCATTACATTCTGTAGAGGTACAGAAAGAAACCTTTTTGCAGCAAATATGTCAGGGGAATATGTCTAAAAGGGCTTATATCTGTGAAAATATGACCTCTGATTTTGTCAAGGTCAGTAAAACCTACTGTGATTCACTTTGTAAGTGTCGGTCACACAAGTTAAATCTGCCTTAAGGCAACTTTAATTTCTGTACCCAATGCAACAAGACGTGATGTTTCTGAAAGGTTTGCAAAATCCTGGTCTGTGTGGAGATGCAAGATTATCTGGTCCAACATTTGTTTATGATTATTTATGGATCCAAAACAACTTGGTCCTTTACTATAAATTCATACAGAATGGTAGATCAAAATGCCATTAGGAGGTGTTAATATAACATGAAACAGGCTTCTTAATTTCATTTTCCTGGCTCATGCTGTTCAAGGGTGGGTGCTGTTCTTCCCTTGGCCTCTATGGCCATATGCGCCAGAAGACCCTCATATCACACAGGCCTGCAGCACCATTTGTTGAAGGAATTTGTTATACTTCTGGATTACACAGTTTGCTGAAAATTTCTTGACTTACAGCTAAGAAGAAGAGGGGATGTGTCTTGCACTCTGTCCCAAATGCCTTTATATGGCTCTTTAGAGGCTGTGACTGCGCCTCATAATTGCTGGTTTTGGAGGCAGAGATGAGCATATGGGGTCACACTACTATCCATTCCTTCAAACATTCCTGGTTCTTTGTGTCAGAAAAATGAGCTCCCAAGTCCCTCTGCACTTGAGTTCACATGGGATTTCTTTATTGTATTAGGAATAGGAGAATTTCCATAGAAGGTTATAGCGTTCTGTGTCCTGTCTGAGACTGGCCAATTCTAGATGTTT
Source organism: Psilopsiagon aymara (assembly GCA_024733675.1). Classification (NCBI taxonomy): domain Eukaryota; kingdom Metazoa; phylum Chordata; class Aves; order Psittaciformes; family Psittacidae; genus Psilopsiagon; species Psilopsiagon aymara. The sequence goes on along the minus strand of JANRGW010037050.1, from coordinate 22,714 downwards.
CTGAGAAAGGTGCCAGGATCTTATTAAGTAGTTGTGCAGTAGTATAATCTCCAAAACAGTCTGCAATTTACCTGCACCAGGAAAAGAAAGTGTCTTATCATCTGCAATGTATTTACCTCCTTAGATTTTCCAGTTATCCTACACAGAACAACAATACACATCTTTTTATTGATGTGAGTGGCTAAATGCCCACTGGTGCCTCTACTTTTTTCATATCTTGTGGCAATGAACTTAACAGACTGTTGGAAGTATTTACCATTTACAGGAAAATGTTACCTTTCAGTTTCACTTCATTTTTAGCTCAGGCAGTGCTATATGCATTGTTTGTGTGCCATAGGATGGTCCTCTCAATCCCCTTTTGTTCACCTCCTATCTAACTGAGCAAGTCCCTTTTTGTCAACTTTTCATCAGAAGTCTCCCATAACTTCAGCTGTTCTATCACCAGGTTCCTGGGTTCTCTCTAGAAAGACTGGCCTACCACTGAAGTGAGTATACCTTACATGACAGATTAACTTGTAATGCCTTTGCAGATGTAAATGGTATCCTGTCACTCGAGTTGTCTGAAGTATCTTGCTTGTTTTCTAATAGCTATAACATACTGTGTGGTGTCTGGATGTTGCTGCTTACACAGATACTCACAAATCCTTTCTGAAATGGGAAGAAAATGGACATCAGGAGCAAAGGTAGGTGGATCAGCTTCACAGTTGGCCTCACAAGCAACACAGCACATGTCAGAGGGAAGGTGAGAGTCCTGGTCAGCAGCAGCAAGCAGGAGAAGGAAAGTTCACCTCTCTATACTGCTGGCAGCCAAGCACTCCAGCAGACCCAAGCCTCTAAAAGTGTTACACCACTGTTGTCAACAGCAGTTTCTCTCCTCTCATCTCACTCTACCTCCTCAGGTCTCTTTGTTGCTCTTCACTGCCCTCTCTTGAGTCATGAACCAGTGATGGGTTGTGTACATCGTTGTGGCTGTAGTGGTTTCCTCTCCTTTCCAGACTGACACATTTCAAACACTTGCTCTAGATAATGTGCTTGGAGCTTCTCCTTGTTAGCGCTCAGCTACACAGAGAATTGCCAGCCTGCTCCTGCCCTAGGCTCTCTGCCATCAAATACCACTCCCCTCTTCCTGTGACTATTTGTTTTATTAACTTTTTGTCAGGGATTTTGTCAAAGGTTTCCTGACGGTGCAGGTGCTCAGAGTCACCATAGAACAACCTTGGCCATGACTCTAAGGCGTCTTTGGAGCTGTAGTCTTTTTGCTTTAAACTCCTGCTTTCTCCTGTGAGTTCCCCTTATATTCAGATGAAGAAGCGATTCAAGAATTCACAGGAAGAAAAAGGAGCACAGCAGAAAGAGATGAGATATGGAGTGTGATTATGCAGGAATCCTGTGCAACTTGAATTGTAGGAAAGTCATCTCATCTCCTGCACTGGAATGTCTCCTGCTGATGGGTGCAACCCTTTCCCAGTGACTGTGAAAATCTTGATAAGTAAAGTGATGAGACACTCTGGTGCTCTAAGACTTGGGTTTGCCCTCCCACACATTTTGGGTGGGCAGGCAAACCACAGACTGTCATCTGTGAAGTCAGAAAGCATTGGGTACATTTAATTACTATATTAGCGCTTGCTAACACTTTCAATGCCAAGAACTGGTTGTGGAGGATTTGGAGTTGTTGTTCGTGCTTTGTTTTTACCACAACATAACTATTGGGGTAGGAGCTCACACATCTGAGAGTTCGAGTCAGCCCGTTAATAGGCACTAACTGCAATAAACAGGTCAGGAAATAGTTGTGGCAAAGCAGGGAGCCGAGCGGCTTTGGCTTATTCTCACACTTTTCTTCTCATTGTTTCTTATTCTGTCTTTTTCCACTCACAAGATTTTCTCTTTGTCAGTTTCTCTATTTCCAACAATCTTATTTGTTCTGAAGAACAAAACAATGTAAAGAAAGGATCATTTCAGTTAAACAAGGTTTTTCAGCCCTTGGGAGTTAAGCAATGCAGAAATCCCCTCTGAGAATTAGCTCCACGTTAATAGGAGCTGCAGGGGTTGCTCACTGCACAGCCCATTTATCAGCAGTGCCCCAATGACTGGCCACAACCTCATCGTGCATCCCACAGCCTAATCACCCTCTTTCCCAGAGCTCCAAAGAAGTGGGTCAAATCCACCTGTGACAACAGCAGCCAGCTGCTGACCTCCCCCTTTCCCATGGGTGCACAGCCCTGGCATGGCTGTGTGGTATCACTGCATGGCAGGGGAGCACGAAGGGGTTTCAGCATCCCAAGGAGACAGAGAAGGTCCTTGCCATTCTTGCCACCCCAAATTATCTGACTCATGCCATCACCTAATTGCTCGCCTGGGAAAGCAGCTGGTTCAGGTCTAGCTGTATGACCTGCTCTGGGCAAGCGCTGCCGGCTTCTGAAGCCCCTTTCCCGGGACACATAGGCTGAGTAGGATGTGCAGAGTGTGCTCAGCACCTGCAGGCTCTTGCCAGGGCTGTACTCCACATCACACAGGACTGCTTTGCCCAACACTACTATAAGCCACATGGCCTACAGACCTAAACAGTTTGGGCACTGTTGTTTCACACAAGAAAGGGAAATTATAACTGCATTTGGCAGTTTCCCTGAGAGCAAAAACTGAGCCATCCAGAAAGGGTACACAGCTGTTCTGGTGTCATCTAGTTAGATATTCAGGTAGGCAAATATCTGAATCAAAATGAGCTTTGTGACAGATTTGTGATCTTTCAGGTTTTTTTCCGTACTTGGGATATTTGAAATGAGTCAGTCCATGCAAAATCATTGTTGCTAAATGCTAGGTGATCGGTGACAAAAAAAAAACCAGTTGAGAGCTCTTCTGTTAGTCAGCATTTCCTTCCTGATCCCACGACAGGAACCCAAGTATGCGTGTACCGGAGCTGTGCTTCTCCCTCCCTGCGCACCCTTGCCTCCTGTGCTCACCAAGGGTGACAAGGGCTGTGTGCTGCAACCCTGCCATCTGCCCCAGAGCTATGGAAATGTCCTGACACCATGCGTCTTTTCAAAACGTGCTCAGGCTTGCAGGATCCATCTTGTCTTTTCTACCTCCACTCTAAACCTTGTGTTGAATCAGAGGCCGAAGGACTGCAGTGCTTGTTGTTCAAAGCAAGATTAAAATGCTACACAGGTCATAATGAGAAGATCATTTATTTCCATTTCCTCTGGTTTTGTTTCGGTTTGGTTTAGCTTGTTTTATCACACAGTGATTCCCCATTACGAAGCTAATAACTTTGAGAGCAATTTTTATTCTCTTTAATTTCATCTTCAACTTATGTCATCTGTATCCCTGTCAAGCACAAACATGACTGAACTCATGCATCAGAGCACCACAGCTTTACTCCAGGGAGAGTTACTAAGCCTGATGTAAACACACTGTTGTTTTCATTTAGCTTACAGGTGAGATATTAAGCAGGTTTTGATCAGTGTGAATACATCTGCTCACTGAACCCAGGCTATATTTTTTGTGGACAGGTATCCTTCATAGGAGTTAAGCTTCTACACATAGAGCAAAGTAAGTGAATATAACCATATCCTAAATCAGACCAGGGAGATTTTCACTGACACAATTAAACTCATGGAGATGTGTGTGTGGAGAAACTCCCTAACTACTAGCAACCATCATTCTGCAGAGTAATAACCCATATTAACATGTACCATTTTCTAGAAAGAAGGAGGGTGGCTGCTCCAGAAAGCACTTTGTGGACACTATTGGGTTGTGCTTTACTGTTCAGCTAGCTCATGGGTTCTTTAGAGCTCATAGCCACAAGCACGTAGCAACAGTGACCAACAGGACCAAGGATCATGCAGACTTCGATCAAGGAGTGCACGCCCCAGGGCAGGGAAATCACACAGAGCAAGGGTGCCTCAGCAGCAGCTGGCCCAACCATGTCACCTCCGCACCTTTGTCGTGCTTGACTCACCCTCTCCACTGTGGTACATCATCATCCAGAACATTATGACAGTAGGAGCTCTCTTTTGCACAGTGGCATACAGTAAAAAAACATTCCTATAAAAATATTGGAAATACATATATACATTATATAAAATATAGGAAAGCCATGCTTTTTCACCACTGACCTCATCAAAGAGACCATTCACAAAACCTCCCATCCCAAATAGCTGCAGTTATTCAACAGCTTTCTGTTCTGAGCAAGTTCTCAAGCATCATCAGCCTCTAAAATGGCTTGGTCCTAACCTGGCCTGACCCGACCCCCTGAAATGCTACCTGGAAGTGCCAGAAGCCTACCTGCAGTGGGGACCACTAACCCACAGAGGCACCAAACACACAACCCTTTGAAGTAAGTGGAAGAGCTGACACCACCATCAAGTTGTGCTCACTCCTGCTGAAGGGAGTCACCCAAAGTCTCCGAGAGAAAAAGGCAGATAATAAAAAAAAAAGACTGCAAAACAAACATAGCAGATGTTTTCCCTTGAAAATGATGCTGGAGTGTTCAGGAAGGTGGGTGAGTGTCTGTTTGTCATCTAATATTTATATCCATTTTATTCTTATTTATATCATCCTCACAGGGTATCAAGCTCCCAGAAGAAATTTGGATTAATCATTCCATGAATGGGAATAATCAAACTTGCTCTTTTCTTTGCTCAAGCTTTTCTCAGCTTACTATAAACTAATTTCAGGTTGCTATTGCTACTTCTTCCTTTTACATTTAACCTTCCTGTCACTCTAGTTTTACCATGGTGAGTCTGAAATTCATTCACATAGAACCCAAGTGCTGGCTGGTTTTTCTGTAATTTCCCTTGATTTTCCTATTTAATCTTCTTTTCATCTTGCTCATGTACAATATCTATGGCTACATATATTCAGTGGGGTTATGAAATATCAGATCCCTCCCTCTGCTTCCCAGGAAGGGAAGGAGAAAGGGAAGGGGAGATTTCATCTCTATCCCCTGGTATTATGGTCTGAATGTTATTCACCGTGCTAATATCTGTAACAGCACGTTTGTAAGCTGATGTGCTTTAATTGTTTCACTCACTCTCCCATACACATGATGTAAGCACTCTAATGGGTTCGGTACCTTTCATCCTTTATTTTATTGTTAATGGTATCTCCAGCAATATAAAATGACGGATGAGTGCAGTCTGAGAAAAGCAGAAAAATCAATGTGCGCCCAGACTCTGTATGAGAGCAGGCAAGGAGCTGCAGCTGCCAAGCACTGCAATCCCTCTTGGGCCAGATGACGAGAGAGAGGTGGTGAGCAGGGAAAGGCACACTGGCAAAATGTCTCCCGCAGTGCCCACAGATGGCAGGGAGCATTGAAGGGAGGCAGTGAGACACAAGTAATAGCAAATTCTTTCCTTGACCCCCAAAGCAAAAGTGTCCACACAGACAGGGGCTGTGCCCAGCTGCGACCATGGGCAGACCCATGTGTACTTGAACAGCTGTGCCCTGAAACATGTGATGGTGTTAGAGGGTGTCAAGCACAGCAGTGGAGTAGCTCTCCGTGTCTTATGAGGAACACCTGACAGTCCTACACATAGCTAGAGGAGAGTGTCACATGCCTTCCCCAGGAACACATACAACCATCAGCCAGTGACAGCGTTAATAACGCATAGGGGCAGCCACTTGCCATTTCCAATTCTCTAGACATCACTGTGTTCCCTATAGGAAAATACAGCTTGATCTGTAGCCATGGAAAAAAAACTGTAAAAAAACAAACCAAAACAAAAAAAAAAAAAAAAAAACAGGAAGATTTATACTTTCTTTTTGGTTTCTTGTTTAAAGCAACAGGAATGCAAAAGTCTAACAGATACCAACAAATTTTAATGAATTTCAGGAAAGAAACCCAAAGGTAAGGAGAAGTATTGTTTGTTTTAAGACAAGATCCCACCCTTCATGTCAGGCTGTAGCCTGGAGTGGGTATCGTACTGCCAAGTTATAGGAGCCTGTAATGGAAATGCTGACAGTCCTTCAGCACCACTGCAGTCACAGTCACTCTATAAATAGGCTTTGCAAATGCCTGGCATGTTAGATTGGTTCAAGTAGCCACTTGACAGAATCTGGCAATCTGACCAATGATTATTTCAGAAAACAATCACAGATGGGATCTGTTTGTCTGCACACTCATTCTTGCAGGTGGTTGGGGTGCGTATCCTACCTATTCTCCAGTGCCAGATACAATGCATTAAGGATGCTGTTCTGGCAGGTACAGTGCTGCTTCCCAAACAAAGCTGTAATACGACCTACTTTGCTCAGTCTAGTACTATTCAATAATAAGAGGCCTCTATTGGGTTTCTACATGTAGACAACATCAAACATGTGTCACTGAAGCATTCAGATATTGATTTTACTCAGCCTGGGAACTTCAAAGTGGGTTCTTTCCATGTCATCTTGAAAACACATCCTCTTGCTCCCATGCTATAGATTGTCTGTTAGTGCATGTGCATGCAGACTCCCCCAGCTGCTAGTCATCACTCTCCTATTTGTTTCTAAATTAAGGGCAATTGCTGCATCTCTTTATCCCCTAATGGCAATAACTATTGTGTACTGTATGTTGGAGCTGTCTCTGTTGCTTGTCTTCCCTACTGTCACCCAGCCATGCCTTGAAACATGTGGTTTTTTAACCAGCTTGCAAAATCAAGCGCTGGTCCCAAAGAGGATCACTGAGAACACTGGAGGATTGTTTAAAATTTGTGAGCCTGTTTCTGTAGCTTCAGGGAGTGCGTTAAGTTTTCACCATGTATTTGTTCATCCCATCATGTATTCTGGGGCTCTTTCTGCAGCTAACATCTTCATGGAGAAACTTTGCTGTTCTACAACTACAGGGGTTGCACTGCTGATTTAATTTGCTTCATGTTTTCTTGGTTTGGGGAGATGTCTGTCAATTAGGTACAGATCCAAGTGCAACACACATTTTGTTAAGAGCTATCCAGAAACTGAAAAAAAAGGACAATCAGATACACTTTCTGTAGGGGAGTTGAATACTGAGCTTGAGCCAGATTTCCAAGAACAAGGTGATACTCTTTTTCCTAGAGTTCTCCCAGTAATTTCAGGTGTGAGGAAAGTGTCCCAGTTTGTTACATCATTTTTCTGCACATCATTACACTGCTGCCACAGTTCAGTCCAAAGCCAGCTGAATCCTGAGTAAGTCTCATGCAGAAAGTACCTTAGAGCCTTTGGCCTTGACATGTGTTTAAACAGGCTGCAAAGAACCCCATGTAATACTGCAGTAGGAGAGACAACTGTCATCAGAGGGAATCTATGAAACAGAGACCTGCCTGGTGTAGGCCATATTCTTGCCATGCATTTGAGACTAAGAAAAGTCATTGCCCACTCACAGTCAGGAGGCTTTGGTGTTCTCTGCACCTTGCCAGAGGGCCACAGACCAGTGTCCTGCCTCTTTATTCATGGGTGCCCAAGTGAAACATTCCTGTCTCTCATCCACAGATCCACTACTGGAATTTGAGCATGTGACACATAATCAGAAAAAATGAGAGAGTCTGTGTTCTTTGCGAGGGTCTCTCTTGATACAGAAAAGGTCTTTATATAATGTGTTATTATGGTCCACCAGATGTGCTGTTGTCATTATTATTCTGCCTAAAGTAGGTCAAATGGCATTTATTTTCTCATAAAAAGTAATGAGTTAAGAGTGGCAAATGAAGACCAACAAGCATCTGAAGCAACGGAGCAGCAACGCTCTGCTGCAGGAGGTCAGCTCTCTTTCAAATACAGCACTTTTGCTTCTTCATTGGCACAAATGAGCGTTCTTAACCAAGTGCTGTTCTTGATTGTTCAGTAATCTTTCTTTCTAAAAATTTAGGGCAGATAGCACATCATTTATACTCACATATTATTATTTCCTGCAAGTGTTACCTATTTGAAAGGCCAGACACAGAAGCTGATGTAATATCCCAGTAATACCCAAGGAGGTTTGAACCTAAGCAAGAGTAATAACATGGGACACCCCATGAGGAAAATATTGTGTCTAAGAAGCACAATCGAGGTGGACAGTGGTGATGGCTACCACTGGAGCCCTTCACAGCACCCAGGATTCCTGCTGTCTTCCTTAGCTCTCTGCCCCGTCTGCAATAGATGTGCTGCCTGAGGCTCTGGCCTTTGTATGGATGCTGCTTTGGGTATTTCTGCACTTTGGTATTGCCAAATGCCACTCACTCAGCTCTGCAGAGCACACATTTCTTCACCAGGACTTTGATGACAGCAGATGGTTAATCAGCAAATAGTGCCAAAGGCAGAAAGGATGGGGTTGTTGTTTAAAGTCTGACTCCTTACGGTGATGGGGGATGTTAGAGCACTTCCAGCATATATTACCAAAAAAAAAAAAAAAAAAAGAGAAAGAAACAAAAAGAGACCATGGGTAAATTGGGACGATTTGATCCTGCCAAAGTCAAAAGCTTCAGCTATTGCTTTTCTTTATGCATGACACATACAGATTAACAATTGAATGCTTCTTTCAAAGGGGCACATGAGATCCACTGTGGTTTAAAGAAGGTGGAGAAACCCTGGTAGAGAATAAAGATGAGATGATACAAAACCTGTAGTAAAGGAATGCGATCCACTGTGGTTTAAAGAAGGTGGAGAAACCCTGGTAGAGAATAAAGATGAGATGATACAAAACCTGTAGTAAAG